>CAHIKZ030000462.1:1025000-1110000 GCA_903632075.3 Acanthosepion pharaonis
TTTTTTCATAAATCCAAAGCTTCTTAACCTTTCAAAAAACTTATGTAAATGGTGTTTGTGTTCATCCACCGATTCACTTTTCACGAGTATATCGTCGAGATATGCTATCGTAGTCTAACCTGGATAACATCGCATCCTAATTTTCTGAAATATTGCGGGTGCTGTCTTCACCCCAAACAGTAAAAAGTTCGTATCTGAACAAGCTTTTTATGCGTGTTGATGCATAGCAACTTTGCTTTTCGTTATCCATGCATACTTGCAAGTATGCCTCGCTATGGTCTATTTTCAAAAGATTTTTCCCCATTTAACTTTTGTGAACACTTTTTCGGGACTTGGTAGTGATAGTGATACTCTTTATAAAATCAATTAGTCCGGTTGAAAAATCGGCGCAGACAAATTTCGCCTGACTTTTTCTTTTACGAGACAGTCCGGAGCTGCCCAGTCACTGTATTCTGTTTTCGAGATCACACCAATTCTCGTTAGTCTTTCAAAGTTCTTGGTCAATTTTTTCTAATGCAGCAAAGGGATGCTACGCTTTTTTTAAAAAATTGGTTGAATATTTTTCTTCAGCTGTCATTTTTGCTGATGCTTCCGTGCAACATCCAAGTCTTTCAACAAAAACTTCTGGGAATGCTGTTTTCAATTCTGCTTGTAGATTTTTTTATATTGTCTTTGCTTTCACTAATGTTGTTTCAAAAAGAACTAATGGGCATGTCCCATAGGTTGAACTTAGTGATTCGCCAGTCCCAAAAAACAGGTTGTTTGTGTTTTTCATTTCAAAAATTTTCATTTTTATCGACTTATTGTTGAAGGTTATATTTACCAATATTTCCCCTTCAAATTTTATCTTTTTTCCAGTTACCGTCCTGGCTATTTTGTTGGACTTTAGCATATTTGGCTTTCCTAGATTTTTCCATGTTTGTGTGTTAATGATTGAAATGTCAGATCCTGAATCTAGTTGCATTTTTACCTTCTTGTTGTACATTTTTTACATGTAGGTATTTTCAAAATATTCAGGTCTTGATCTTCATCTGACTTGGTAACTTTTACTGACTTCTGTTTAACTTTTTTACACTTGGACATCTTATGTCCTACTTTTCTTGCAATTTCTGCAAGTTTTATTTTTATATGGGCAGTCATTGTACCAGTGCCACTGGCCACATCCATAACATGCACTCGGAGGGAGTTTTTTTCTATAGTCTCTGTTCGTTCTTGTTAGTAGGATACCACTTCCGTTCCGGCGATGGAGAACTGAAACGAGTCTTCCTATTTACTTTTCTTCACATTTGCGATAGCAGTTTCTTCTATTTTTTCTGAATCTTGCTTAATGCTTACACATTGCTGACAGTACTGGCTAGCTTTTGTAGTGTCATGTTTTTGGTCATTTTCTAGTTTTGCTAAAATGCGTCTTTCGCATTTCGCTATCTTTTTTAGACGCTGTTTTAGTAATTTAATATTAGACACTTAAAATTGTCCACCGATAATTCGGAGAAAGTTTAAAATTGTCACACGCCTTATTTACTTTATTGACGCGAAAAGTCGTAATCTTCCTGCTTTTTTTTGGATATTAAGGCATTTCCAATTTTTGTAAAATAATGATAATCTGGGGGTTAAAAAGAGTTTTTAATAATTCAATTGTTTCATCGAATTTTTAAATTTTGTCTTTTTGGGTAATATAAAATCCAGAATTTGTTATGTTCTGTGCTCCCAGTTTCTGTAGTAATAATCTTATCTTTTTCTCGTCTGTCCATGTTTGGCAATCGACTTCATAAAAACCCTAATATCTATGATAATATCTTTCGAAAGTCTTTTCCTCTTCTGGGTTATAGGTAAAACTTTCGATCATCGACCATATTGTGTCTTGGGAAAAAGTACTTTTATCCAAGTCTTTCTGCTTAGACAGTATAGCTTTATGTATAAGTTCAGTCATTGCTACTTGTTTTTTTCATTTTCTTCTTGTATTTTATTTTGTTTTGTGTAGCTCCAGAAATCGTTTTATGCTTGCTTCCTGAAATTTAAGCTGCTCTTTCTGAAAAAACGTTCTTTCTCTTGTTGCCTTTTTGCATCTGATACTTAATGAGTTCCAGCATAGTTGATTGAAATTGCTCCATGATTATGTATGTGTAGAGAAAAAGAAAAAATTAATTATGTGTGTTTTTTTTTTCTGAGGGGGGCCAAAAAATTAATCAAAATTTCTGGCACGACAAATTTTTTTTTTTTTTTTTTTTTTAGCAAAAAATTGGTTATTAAAGCTTCCAATTAATCATTAACCAATCATTTAACCAATGTCTAACTTACAGTTTTTTCTTTTGTCGATAACTTGCAATCCTTGATTGTAAATGCTTGAACTCATGTTTTTAAATTTTCTTATGTTAGAAATCGGTTCTTATTTCCGTTCGGGGCCACTGTTGAGAGTTTTCCTGCAGGTATTGTATGAATCAAGACAAACACAGTTGTAGGGGAAAATACTGGTATATTTGTAAAAGCAATTAACAATAGAGTGATTAGTAGAATGAAGGTTGGTTAGTACGAACAATATCCAAAGTCTATAGTCCAACGGTATGTAACGGGTAACCTTATCTGGACTGCTGTCGCTCCCCCTGTCCTCTCTCTAGAGCTGACTTGTATAAGAGGGACCAGTCCATTTCTAGTTAGGTGGGTGCGCCCCAACAATTTATTAGCCAGGTGATTTTTCACTTTCTTGTATAACACATTGCATTTAAGCTACTATTTCTTCTCTAAAATAATATTAACATTATAACAACCTGTCCTATTTATTATCAGGATTTTCCTTCGTCTATTATCAGGATTTGTAAACACATTCTGACCATCTATCTGACAAAGCCAATGGCATGCAGAGGTCTAGTAGTGCCAGGGGTGGAGATACAAGGTTTGTTACTAGTGACCCTATCCCAACAAAATTGCAATAGTATACTTTATTTTCTTTTGGACAGATCCATTGTTCACAAAGGTTTATCACAATCAGTTAAAGAGGGAATATTTAAATAAAAAACATTAACACATTATTATACAAATTCAACAAATTTTATTTATTAATAAGGTTGACAAAGGGCTTCATTTGTGAAACATTTCTTAAAGTTGAACACATACCAATTAAAAAAAAATTAATAACCGACAGTTGATAAAAATTTTTAAATAAATGAAAAACAATTTCAACTCAGTAGTAGTTAGATAAAAATTTTATTATGTAAATATTTTTTGTCTAATATTTGTTTTACAAAATCTTTTGAGAAAGTTTTTTGTGAATTTGGGAAATATGGCAACAAAAAGAGAAACTATTGTGCTCTCAAAAAAATGTTCAAAGTTTATTTTTTTGTGCCAAAAAGTTTATTTTTTGGGTGTAGTAAAATTTTAAAACAAAAAGCTTTTGTGCAAGAAAAAAAAAAACAAGGCAAAAAACAACGGCTGCCAGTGATTAATACATTCAATTAAAGTTAGATTCTCAACACTTTAAAAATAAATTAGAATTTTATTCCAGGACAAGAAATACAATCAATTTTATCCAAAATTTGAGTGAATACTGAGCAAAATGGACAAGAAAATCCAATGGCCCCTATAGTAAAATTGAAAGAAAGAGCTACTTCTACAAAGAAAACAATTTAGAATTTCACAAACATGTTTGTGAGCCTATCACATAACTAGAAAACAAATAAATTCAATGCATGAGCAAACCTTGTCATTTTTGCACAACTAGCAATTGCCAAACTAGTCCATGATGCTTGTATCATTGAAGTGCAAAGTTAGAATTTCAATTTCTTCAACACAAAAACAACTTCATTGTAATTGAAGTTAAAATATTCAACTCAATTATTCATTCATCAACTTCTTCTGGATTCATTTGTTACTTATTGATTTTCGACTGAATCTACAGAACATTCTTACACTGGAATTTATTGTTCATCAGGTTTAATTCTCGACTGAAGAATGAACTACCTTCCAGAATTCTTGTAGGATATTTTTTATGCAATTTTTGACACACACACAAACACATATTCAAAGCAGACAACTTTTGTTACTAAACTCTTACATTATGAATTTAATTTCAGAAACTGTTTAAAATTTAATTTAAGCAAGTTTATCTAATAACAAATTCTATTGAAATTTCATACATTATATGACAAAACATTCAATTCAGTGAACTCAACCTCACATGACAATGAACATTTATAAAAGTTTAAAAAGCAAATTTAAAATCCACCAAATCTCTCATTCACTAAAATTCAACCAACACATATTTATTGTGTATTTTATGTTATCATACTTATTATAAAACCCAGGTTGTGTGTGTGTGTCTGTATGTTTATATATTGGACCGGATTTCCTACAAAAAAAAAACCGATTTCAACAAAACTTCATAGGATGAATAAAATTACCTTAATATTTGTTTGGTTCTGATAGCGCCTAAAATTGAAAAACACAAATTGTTTTTGCACAAAATCAATTTGAAAACAAGATTAAGAGTCATCGCCAGAATGAAAGGGGACAACTCATATTGAGTTATACTTATAAAACCCAGGGTTGTTTGTGTGTGTGTGTTCGTTTATATATGGGATCGGATTTCCTACATTTTTCAACCGATTTCAAATAAAACTTCACTTTTTTTTGGCAGGTAGTGTTTCTTATTGTCTTGCTTTAGTTTTTTTCTTTATTTTTACATTCAGAATGTTTTAAAATTTCTATTTACAAGACAATTGTTTATAATAAAATTCTATTCAATGTTTTTGTTTGAGTTTGGTCAATTCGTAAAAAAAAAAAACAAAAACAAAACAAAATAAAAACTAATTAAGACATGCGTGTCCGTCAATCTTAAACAATAATCTTTGTCAATTTTATTTTTCAGTCTTTTGATGGTCGATACTTGATCTATCTTACTGTTACATCCCTGGGCAACGCCGGGCTCTACTGCTCGTCCAAAATATTCTTATTGTTGTTGTTATCTGAGATTTGTTATTTGTGTCCTATTTTATGTGGAATGAAGAAGTTTAAAATGTGCACAGAAATAGCTAATTCACCTATGCAACCTCCATCTTCACTTTTCTAACATTTATTACCCAACAAAATAGCATGTCTCCACCACATACTTTATGTTGATGTCAAATTTCCTTTGGTATTTCAGTTTTTAAGCCTGAAAGAAGTTGACTATATGGGAATAAAAATGTAAAATAAAAATGTAACTGTTTCAATAATAACCAAGAATTTTTTTAAGTAGTCTTTGATTTTATTCTATCTTTGCACCCAGATATCTTTTGAGCTTTCTTTTCACTGAGAAATCAAAATGAAAGAACTGACGCCAAAATCTCGGACTTCTTAAATAGGTCTGAATATTAATACAGACATCTTAAAACTAAAATTAAAAACTATCTTATTTTTAACATCTAAATTTAGGTGTATTTGCTAAATAAAAACAAAAAGTTGTTTCTTCTTCCTTCTTCTTGCAACAAAATACTCCGTCAGAAGTGCCGTCCCCCAGAGACTGCCACCCATCGCAACCCCACGCATAACACTGGACAAAGCATTCAGCTAGTTATATGCTATTTTTCTTCTTTCATGTGAATTGCAGTTAAAAAAATGAGAACACATGGATGAATCTTTTTCAAGTTTGTAATTTTTTTTTCATAAAATAAACTGATAGCTATTGTTAGGCTGTTCTAAAGAACATGAATCTCCAAAAATCAAAATCTCATCAAGTGCCATAAGATTGAGGAATCCACAGGCAGTGATTATGAAATATTTTAGGCAAAACTATGACAAAGTGGAAAAGGTTTTTGTGTGATGAGTTTCATCATTTAGGACTTCATTGGACTAAGATGATGTTTACATTGATACAGCTACATATACACACACAGGAGATGGTATACTGAAATTTTTTTTTTTTTTTTTAAATGTGTATTATAGATATATAATCTAACTTGATATCATTTAATTTCTTTCAGGTTTTCATCACTTTTCTTATTAAATATTCTGCATTGTGATTATAGAAGACCTGCCAAGAAAGGTGAAATGTAAGAACTTGGACGTAAATTTACTATGGATGATCTGGCAATTAAAGCACTTTCTATACATTTTCATATTTTCATCTTGCTAAAGTGCTTTCTCTTTTAGAGTAGCTTTTTTTTTTTTTTTTTTTTTAATCAAAATAATTTCAGGAATATAAGCAACTTTTGAAATAATTGAACACATCTTCTATTTATAGTGTATACACTTGAGAAAGCTCAAATGAAACTTTTTAATAATAGCAAAAACAATGAGATCACTGATTCAGCTGACTCTTCTTAACATTATAAACACTTAAAATTGTCAGTAGGAATGTAACTCCTGATGACATTAACCATCAAGGCTGTTAAAAATTGGATTATGACTTCAATATTCTAAAGGTTCACTCGTCTCTTCCTTTTATTTCCTGTTGTTAAGCTGTGATTATTTTTTTAATTTAGTTTCATTAATGATCTTTTTGTTTCATGATTTAATTGGGAACATAAAGAAGAGTGATTCATTAGCAAATAGTGAAAAAGAAATAGCCATGTTATAAGTTTGAATAAAGATTTTTTGTGTCTGATACATTATTCCATTTTTATGCCATGTCCTTTCAGAATATAGGCGGTCATGACTCTCAACAGCTTTCCTTTCTTTAATACCTGTGAACCACCATAACATCTTAAAAAAAAAAAAAAGTGGAAAGGTTTCTTTTTGCCTTCTTTATAGTTTGGATTCAAAACTGTAAAGAAGGCAGAGTTGTCCTTATCCTCAATAGCCCAGTCTATCCTGCTAGTTAATCCATAGCTGGGGTAGGGAGAAGAAATGAATTTATGCTTTTCTCAGAGGCATTCATGTGAAATGAATACAACAACATAAAACTTGAAAATGGCTAGGCAATTCAATTTTGATATCCATAACCATTAAGTTACCTGCACATTCTTTCATTGTTTATTCTGAAAAAGGAAAAAAATCAGTATTGTACTCAGTTTTTGTTTTAAAGTGATTATTATGAATAATTGATTAATCCCATGGATAAAAAACAAACTCTCATAATATTACTCTTTCTACTCACTTTATGAACCTACAAAAAATTGCATTGTTTCCAGATATTCTATGACCTAACTAAATATTACAAGTATTTATCAGCATGTGTGAATAGAACTTTGGTCAAATATCTTATTGCTTCTGATAATACAAAACTCTTTTGTTTGTGTTACAGCTTGATTTGTTTGTTTATTTGTTTGTCTTTTTGTGTGTAGTTTTTGTTTTTGTGTATGATTTTGTTTTGTTTATTGTGAATTTTTTGTATGCTTTTGGGATTTGTATTTTTCACCTTGTATGTTGTTTTTGTGTGTGTGTTTTTTGGTGGGGGTTGTAATTATTTTTTTTTTTTTTTTTTTTTTTTTTTGTGTGTGTGTGTTTTTTTTCTTTTTGAAAGTTAACTGACCCCCGCCACCATACTCAAAAATTTCACTAAATTTATGAATGCCTAAAAAAAAATATATCAATTTTTTTTTCTTATTTTCATATTTATCAACTTTGTAAAACCTTTTTATCTGGGACAATTTTTTAAGCCAGATTGAATATGTATGCATTGAGTTGCTGTGTAACAACTTTGACATTTTTTTAAGTTTTTCTTTTTTCTCTTTCAAAGGTCATATTTCAGATATTACAGTTTTTGTGAAGGTCAATCACTCAATGAAACCTCCTTGAGATTATTGAATTCTCAAAATATGTGCAAAAGTTTCTGGATGCACACCCACCCACCCACACACAAACAAAAGATAGATATATACTGTTTTCTTTTATTTCAGGGAATTAATAATTCCTTTCTCACAGAATATTTCTTTCTAAGCAAAAAATATTTTTAGGTGACTTTTTGTACTTCTCCAGGGAAGTGATCTTTTGTGAAGATAAAAATAATAGTACAAAGGTGCAATGTTTAAGTAGGGCTAATGTGTGAAAATATGCCAGTCAAACTGTAGCTGTGTTTGCTTGGTGTTATTTCTCTAAATTAATTCTGGTTGATTTTCATAGTTTACTGCCTTCAGTTGTTTTAATTGGGATCTGTACTTGTTCAAATCAATCATTTGCTTCTCTGAAAAGAGTTCAAACATAATACAGTAAGTTGTGAGTACCCATGTTCTGAAAGGATATTACCTATGAAAGGAGCTCATTCCAATCTTGTTGCATACACAGTAGATGCATTTCTTTATGAAGACTGAAGACCTGTGTTAGTGGTTGTTCATTTTGCTTGCCTCATTATCTTCCCATCTTGTCAAGTATGCACTTTTCATAGTCAAAAAAACCAAAGCTTGTATGAAATGTAACTAGAGTAGATTTTCTTCATTTAATATTTCTGGATGCTATATGTCAAAGCAACTAACCAAATAATTTTCAGCGCTTGCTTTGGCTGCTTTATTATTCTCAAAGAATGTCTACAGTGCCGTAAATTTTAAAGTAAATTTCTCTTATTGCACCTTTTCAATGAATTCTCCTAATTTTTTGTTTCATTTTTCTCAGAGCAGTACATGACAAAAAATATTTTCTTCCCTTTTCAATGTGAGAATCAATAAGTAAAAGATAATTTTAACTTTTTAAATGCACATAGATAAGAGTTTTTGTTTTTTAATCATTTCACCTCAAGCAAGGCAATAAAGCCACTGGGAAGCAAAAGCTGTAAGAGAGTTCCAGAAGTGCAAGGGAAGAAACTGTTAGCATAGAATTTACTGATATGTTGAGGCATTTCAAGTGTAAGAAGATGAGACCCTGCTGGCAATCTAGTAGTTTGCTTAAATTCATAAAGTATCAAAGAGGAAAGTTGGTCAGAATAATTACCATGAAAATATTTACAAAAAAGGCACAGGGATTCTACATTATGCTGATGGGGAAAGCGACTGAAGCCGAGATGCCAGGTCAGGATCAATAGCATTGCAGATTCTTTTTTGGATTTTATCAAAAATGTCTAAATAAATAGCAGAAGCACCAGATCAGATGTGACAGCAATATTCAATGCATGCATGAATGGTAGACTTATAACTGTGTAAGATAGATTCTTGCAAGAAAAACTTTCTTGAATGACAGAGTGAACGAACGTTCCTTGTAGCAGATCTAGCAATTGATTCAATATAATCTTTCCACTTCATGTCAGCAGAAGATTTTGGCCTGTGAAGTTGCAAGGAGTCACTCTCCTGGAAATTAACATGCTGATGTAAGGCAAAACAGGTTCTCTCAGACAATTAAATGAGAGCACTTTCATTAAAATTAACAAGCCAGTTCTTGCACCAGTTAACAGATTTTGTGGTTCATTTCGAGATCAACTGCCAATTTGATCTCATCAAACCAATCAGACAGATGTAAATAGTCTTGTCATCAGCACAGATACTGAGTTGAGAACTGATGACATCAGAAATGTCATTGATGAAAATAAGTGTAGGTCCAAGAATAGAGCCCTGGGGAACACCTGCATTAATGCAAATTTTGTCTGGAAAAGTGGCCATTTAAGACTACTTTCAATGGTTATGGTATTTCTGGGTTAATTTTTGATGCGATTCAATCTTTGTTAATTAGCAAAATTAACAAAGATTGAATCGCATCAAAAATTAACCCAGAAATACCATAACCGTTCAACTTGTGAAGAAGTCCAGTGTGCCAAACTCTGTCAAATGCCTTTGAGATATCCAAAGTAATAACCCAAGCTTTGCCATTCTTATCTAAAGCTTGATAGACTCTTTCAGCAATAATTGTTAATACATCAGCAGTTGACATAGAGTAGTCACAATACAGTCAAGTGATCCTTTTTGAAGGAAGTTATAATTAAATTGTCTCTTAATGCTATTTATTAGCAAAATAGAACATTTGGGGCCAAATCAGTAGACATTAGTAATATGCAAACAAATCCTTTTTATTTTTTTTTAATCATTTTACCTATAGCAAGGCAATAAAGCCACTAAGATGCAAAGGGTTATTGAGTATTAGAGAGTATGAATAAAAAAGAAAATACTATTAAGGAGAGAGAATAATAAAAGAACAAGAATTAAGATGACAGAAGATCAAAATTGACATTACAGTTAACTTTTGTGAAGAGCAAAATTGACTAAGAAGCTGGAAGAGAGTTTCACTAGTGTGAAGTGAGAGAAAATAAACTCTTAGCATAGAATTTATGGTTACATCTAGCGATTTCAAAAATGTAAAATGGTGAGACCTTGCCACAAATCTAGTACTGTACTTAAATTCATAAAGTCTAAGTACCATAGAGGAAAGTTCATCAGAACAATTACTGTGAAAGTATTTATAGAAAAGCCAAAGGAAAGCTGCATTACAACAGTGGGAAAGTGACTGAGAACAAGAGGTCAGGTCAGGACCAATAACATTGCAAATTCTTTTTTGGATTTTATATAACATATTAGGTTGAGTCATGATTCCTTCTCTTTCACTCTCATTAACCCCTTGCATCTTCGTGGCATTATTGCCTTGCTTGGGGTGAAATGATTAAAAAAAAAGTAGTTTCTGCTTTGGGGAACCAATTGTAATGGCAAATGTTTTAACTACTAATTATATATTTTGAGTAGACTAATATACCTTAATTTTTGCACGGCAGTAGTAGCATACACAGTGGATTAAAGGGAAAAATGTTGTTCTCCTCCATGACAAAGCAAGGCTTCATCCATTAAGAATAACACAGTAAAAAAAACTTTGGAATTCACTTGGTCTATTTCAGTTCACCAGCCGTATTCACCTAATTTTGCACCTTATTTTGATCACTGCAAAATGCTTTGATGGAGAAAACTTTCTCAAATGAAAACCAGATTTAAGAGAAATAGAAAGTTTTACCAACATCAGGCACAAGGTTGCAATAGTGGGGCACCCAGTAAGAAATGAACATGCATGAGACAAACTTAGAAATCACTGCTCTACTGCAAAAACTGTAGGTATTTAAATTCAATCTGTCTGACCCATGACTGTAATTGTAGGATACCTTTGAAAATTGAACTGTGGTACCTCACAAATGATTTAAGCCTTCACACCACTTTTTTTCTTCTTCTTTTTAATATAATGCAGACCTAATTTGATATGCAGCATTTTATCAGAGGGAGATAAGTTGTAAATCACTATGAGGTTTCCCCTCCATTCTGTTTTTGAAACCACAACTCAGAGAATGATTTTTTTTTTTTTTGTTTTTTTTGACTAAAGGCTTTCTCAATTTTCATTAGTTATTGTCCCAAACATTAGACTGACTAGAATAATTCAATGTTAAAAAATATTTTGTCTGGACTTGAATTTATTAAATTTACGTTTTAACTTGCTTGACAAATTCTGATTGCAGTCTCCTGCTAGAAAAATCTCTCAACTGCAAGTAATTATTAGATGTGTGCAAAAGTTTTCAGTATTTTTCTTAAGTTTCACTCATACCTAAGATTTTTTTTTGAAGTAGAAAGTAAATGTGTAATATAGAATGTATGGTTAATAACTGTTATCAACACAAAAAGTGGAATTTGCAAATTGAGCCCAAATTCCAGCCTAGTCTGTTGCGTTAACTTCAACTTCATCCTCTTCTATGTGTCCCTTCAGGATGTGGGCGATCATGGCTCTCCATAACTTCCTGTTAATATGTTCCCTAGAAATTTCAATTGACTCTTTCTGATTCTTAGTATAAGTGTCCTTTTTCTTTCTATTTTTCTCTAAAACTACATTGTTGCTTATATGTGCAGTGTGGTATACTCAGCATCTTTCTGTAGTACTACATATTTCCTGTCTCAACTCTCTCCTTCAATTGTGAGGAAATTGACCGGCATTCACTGCTATATACAAAAACTGATATTACAAGGTATCTTCACTAATCCAATGCATCCTCTGTTAAAACACTTCCTAGATTATTTACACTATTTATATTTGGTCTGTTGTCCTCATCTTTGTTGTTATCACATTTTGGTCATTATGGTTTATGTTGATCTGGGTAACCTACAGGGAATTCTGAACTGAGCCCTTTATTTAATCTATGCAGGTAGACTGTTGTTCTCTTTCCACTGCTCATGTCTAAGAATATCATTTAGTTCTTATTTTTATTTAGTTATACTCGCCCATTTCCACTGAATGCTAGTACACATTGCCCAACTTGTGGATTGAACACACAATCACTGTCACCAAATTCATTGGTTTGTGAATTTGGAAAACCCTCTTCAATGTGCACCAACATGAGTCGATTCAATCCTATCACAAATTCAAAGAGAAACATCATGATTTCTTCAGAAGGTGGCAATTGTACTGAGTCCCATTTAATATGTGCCACCCAATGTACCAAACATGACTTGATTTATGTGGGTTGTTGCACTATTGAAAAGTTAAGATTCAGTGACCACAGATATGCTATTGGACACAACAATGTGACATCAACTGAGTTTGAAGAACATATTACAAACAACTGTAAGATACACAAAAAAACGTCCAGAAATCCATTGACTTTATGATCCTAAAAACACTCAAGAATAGTTATGTATACAAACTACTAATTCCCTGTACCAGGGGAATGAAAAGAATGACATAGTTCTATAGGGTTTTTACTAAGCTGTTTGATCATTTCCTCTTAGTAACTAATCAACTAACAGAAAATTTCAAGATATTATGCCCGTTTCAGTTGCATATCGTTAATGCTGTGTTTCATGCATTTTGATGTGATTACCAAGACAGCTGTTTTTCTCAAGACAAATGAGATTTGTACAAAGATTTATAAGTTTTTGTAGAATTTTTTGTTTTTACATTTGTATAAAATTTTTAAACATAACTTTAAGAAGACAAACTGTTGAAATATTGTTAAACATTGTCAGTCTTTTCTTTTTCTTTTCTTAAATCATGCTCTTCTCTTAACGCTTGTTATTATCATTAACATTTTTTTCACGTTGTCTATCTTTTTCCAAATGATTTAGGACAATTTTTCACCACTGAGTCCAAAAAATGACATCTGTTTCTTTCAATCAGCTTATGTTTTCATGCAAAGTTGAGTTTTTAAAAATCCAATCTTTTGACTAAATAGATTACATTTTTGTGACTATCAATTGAATTTTGTTAATATTTCTCATATGAAATAAGTATTTAAGAGAAAAAATTTGTTTTCTAGCACAATTTATTAATTAAATGTTACAAACATTGATTACAATAAATTAAATAGTATACATTGATAAATGTAAGTACATGTAAATTACATGTTACATAAACATTGTTTAAAATTAAGGGTTTGAAATTCCATTTATTCAAACCCTTAGAATGATCAGCGGCAAGGGTGTCTCTCTTTAAAGTCCAGCAGTAATCAATCATCATGACTGCATCTCAGCATCCTGGTCTCCATCTCTTTCATGTCCTGATGGAATCTCTCCCCCTGTTCATCACTCATTGATCCCAGATTCTCAGGAAACCGATTCACATATTGATGACATGTTTTGCATAGTTCCTGGCCTTGTTGTTGCCAAGAAAGTTCTTCATGATCAGAACAAAATCATTCGATGCTTCCAGTTCCACTTCATATATTGAGTTTTCAAATTCTGGATCTCTGATGAGCTGACTGATTTGAGGCCCATCAATGATGCCAGCTTTCAAATTCTCCATCAACAACCCTGGAAAAGCCTGGCACAAGTAAGTGAAGCAGTAACTTTCCTTGTCCAGAACTTTGAACTGCTTGATCAAGTCAAGCATGATGTGCAACAGTGGAAAAAGTATCCTGTCTCTGTCCACCAGAGGCTTATGGATGACATTCATTGCTCTGCAAGGCATTAATTCCTTCTGAACAGGCCAGTCCTTTTTTTGTGGAATGCTAAGCAGTGTCCCTAATATCCAACATGCATAGAAAGAATGGGTACTTGGTGAACCTGAACTATTGTCCCAACAAAAAGTTCACCATCTTCAGGTTAACACAAATAAACCACTCATACTGATTATAATGAATTTTCTCCAGCACATACTTCACTGCTTCAGATTTCTATTTCAGTGTAGTCAAATGAGCGAGGGGGTACAGAGGCAAATTAGTTGCCATTGTGCAGCAGAACACTTTTCAGTGATCACTTGCTGCTTTCAATGAACAGTCTCCAATCCTTTGGTTCATATTGTAGCACTCCAATTTTGTACAAAAGCTGCACAACATCTATACAGAACACCAAGTCCCTTTCTTCAGAGAAAAAACAGAGGTAATCTTGATGTCTGTTGCAGTAGGCGATGCATTCGCTTTCAGAGAGTAGTTTTTTCCTTTAATCTGGATGCCAACAGTTCAGCAGAGGACTTTGGCAAGTTGAGAACATGAAACTGAATCATTTAGCTCCTTTTAGGAAAAAGGATATTGTGCATCATCATCAAAAACCACTTTTTTTTCTTCTTCCTTTTCTTGAACACTGGAGAAATCTTCCTCACTAATGTCCTCACTAAGTTCTCCATATACAGGTATTGGAATTTCATCATATTGAGCTACAGGACGACATGCTGCTTGAAGATCAGGATACTTGAGGCTGCCCTGGTTCTTTCTGTTGATCCCAGTCAGTGCTATGGTTTGTTGGCTCCTTCCAAATTTCAGACAAATTTTCTTGCCTCTGGCCCACCAACGCAGATACTCGGTACATTTCTTGCATACCATGTGTGGCACCCAAGTTTTATCCTGATCACAAAGTTGCTGAGTTGTTTCATGATAGTGTGTGTGTGGAAGTGAATGAGGTCTTGAATATTAGCAGTTAGTGACATGGCCCTTAGTGAAATATGAGAGACTCTGTTGTTGAGGTCAAACATCATGATTTTTATACCATTATTCCTGAGAAATTGGCTCCTGAATTATATAATTTTACTTTTATAATGGCTAATAAAACAACCTTTCTGATTTGTATTGTATAGTTTAATTAGTGTGTTTTGAGATGTAAGCACTTTATTGCATGTTATTGGTTTATAAATATTTTGGAGGCATGTTTTTATATGTAGCTATTTTTGTCTGAAAATAGTTCTTATGAGTTAAAATTCATTAGGTTTATTGTGTGAAATATGTTGCATATTTAGATATTTTAATGGACATGACAATGTAAACAAAAACATAAAAAACAGCATGTGGCCATAACTCAAAAAGTTGACCTGTTTGAGCAAAACCAATTTGATTTTGGATTCAGCACATCAAAATTGTCCTAAATCAGCTAAAAAAAATTTAGATAAGTTTGGTGTTGACCAATGTAATGATATTGTACTGATTCCCATTTAATATATGCCACCCAATATATCAAACATGACTTGATTTATGTGAGTTGCACAATGGAGAAATTAAATAAAAGATTCAATGGATAAAGGTATGATGTCAGATCTTACAGTATGACATCAATTGACCTTGCAGAACATTTTACATCAAACAACTGTAATTTCAACAAGCATCTTAAGTTACTCATTCTGAAAAAATATTCAAAATCTACTCACCTTTCAACCTTTAAAATGCATGGTGATAATTATGTATGCAAATTACTAACTTCCTGCCCTGGGGCAATGAACAGAATGACAGGAGCATTCTATAAGATTTATACTAAGCTGTTTGATTAATTCCTCTTAGTAACTAATCAACTAACAGAAAATTACAAGATGAGCAAGATCACCATCATATTAAGCACATTTCAGTTTCATGCCTTCAGGCTAGTGGTGTTTTATTCATTTTGATGCATACCAGTAGAGCTGTTTTTTTTTTGTTTTTTTTTTATTACAATACAAGCAAAGTTTGTACAAAGACTAATAATTTTTTGTAGATTTATATATTTTTATACTTGAAAAGATTTTTTAAATGTAACTTGAATAGGACAGTCATAATGTCGAAATATTGTTTAACGTTGTCAAACACTGATTTTTTTTTTTTTTTTTTTTTTAAATGAAGCTCTTCTCTTGAGTGTTGTAAAATATTGGGAGAGTTACGTCAATCATTTTGCTTATTAATGATATTGTTAATGTTTTTTTAAACTTATCTGTCACACGAGGAAAATGCTTTCTTTGATGCTGACTGCTTCAGTGACATGTGTATACTTTGTCTATAATTACAATTGTTTTCTTCTTCATTGCAGTGACTCTTTTTAAGCACAGATTATTATTCTTCTTTAACTCTGTAATTGATCTGCTATACTTGAAAAATAATCTGTATCCTTCATAAGCAAATCTAAACTACTTTAGAAAATTTCTAACAAGTTATGATTTAAGGAAAATCACATGATGTCTTTGTAGCCTGATCGGTAAGGCAGCTGATAAGACAGATTTCCCGATCCACACTTTATTAACAATTAAAAAAAAAAAAATGATGATCTGAGAAACTGTAATAAAAAAGTAATTGAAATTAAGATTAAAAATAAGTCAAAAATTAATAACTGACAATGCTACATAGAAAATTAATTATTAATTTCATGAATTTAAATATTATTACGGCTTCATGTAAACAAAGAAAATGGCATGTTGGATTTTCAACCACTAAAGATGAAGTGATTAATTTACATATGAAGTCACAAAGTCTGTAAATAGCTACAGCTATTGCCCATGAAGCAATTGAGTGCATACTACTTCCTGTGAGTAGGTAACATTATGCAACAAAAGAGAAATAAGAAATAAAGACAGCCTAACTGCTTACAGTAGTTCTCTAATGCAACAGTAAGCTAGCTGCCCTAGAAAGACAGATTATCTCTGGGTGCTTGTTTATTTCCAGTCTATACTGTAAACTAATTATTGTGCAATGAGTACATAGGAGGTGTAATGAAAAGTAACAGAAATAACATTGTAGAATAAATGCTAGTCTAAAGTTAATAATTGACAATTCTTCATCGAAAAAAATCCAAATATTGTAACATCTAATATTTCACTTATATGCCAAACCCTTTCAGAACATGGGCAATTCTTTTCTTTTTTCATTCTAAGTAACTTTTGGCTCCTATATCACTCCTCTTTATTCCTGTTGTGCCACTAATTCACACAAAATCATTAAGTAACTTACTCATTTTCCATGCTTCTCTTACCTTCTGTGTCCCCTGTGAGTGTTAGTTTTTCAGCCTTCTTTCCTTGTGTGTCCCAGAAATTACGGCTGTCATTTTCTGGTTTAAATTTATCATTTTCCTTCAATCAGTTATGTGCCATGTGTGATACATTCTTAAGCGATCATGTATTTTTCGATATATTACTGACATGTCAATTTTTTTCCTGCAGTAAGTTGCGTTAGACCAGTTGCCATCCAAGGCTATAGAACCCAATCTGTCCTGCTATTTATTTACACATAGCTGGGGGGGAGGAGAGAAGGGATTCATACCTTTTTCCAAGGGTATTAGCACATAAGTGAATGTAATGGATTTGAATAGAATTCAACTTGGCTCTCCAATTCCTCAATTCGGGTCGCCATCCATTACTCCACTGTGCCTCCTTATAGATTCTATTTTCTATAAAGCTTCCTCTTTGCTTACATACTCTGTCCATAACATTCTCGGCATTTACTGATCATGGCAGTACATCTTAATTTTTAAAATGACTTGTTCCTTCAGGAGATAGACAATCATGACTATCCACAGAGTCCTTTTCTTTATTATATGTGCATTGCCATAAATTCTTGGAAAAGATAGTGATGTGATTTCTTGTTATCTTCTCAAATACCCTTAACAAAGAACTTTTCTTGCTCTTAAACCAAACTTGTATTAATGAAAAACTGCTACCCAAATACATAACACACACATACACACTTGTGTTAAGTTTTATCCTGTGTTCATAATTGATTAATCTGCTTTTCATAGATATTTTTAAAAGGTTTCTTTCTCTCTTTCAGAGGAATCTTCTGCTGTGGCCAATGCCTTAGCAAGGCATGTACGGGTTCTCTGCTGGGTGATGACCAATCCGAACAACATCCGCAGCAAGGCCATCCATGTGAATGCAACATGGGGGAGACGCTGCAATGTTTTGCTCTTTATGAGCTCTGAAGAGGATGCCAGTAACATTCCTATCATCAAACTGCCTGTCAATGAGGGTCGCAACAATCTGTGGGCAAAGACAAAAGAGGCATTCAAATATGTTTACCGAAACCACTTTAATGAGTGTGACTGGTTTTTCAAGGCTGATGATGACACATATACTATTGTTGAAAATATGCGCCATTTTCTGAGCAGATATAACACCAATGAGCCGCTACTCTTTGGACACAGATTCAAGCCCTATGTAAGGCAAGGCTACATGAGTGGAGGGGCTGGATATGTGCTCAGTAAAGAAGCCCTACGTAGGTTTATTGTACAGGCTGTGGACGATAAAACAAAGTGCCGTCAAGATGCAGGTGGGGCTGAAGATGTAGAAATTGGTAAATGCCTTGAAAGTGTGGGAGTTAAAGCAATGGACTCTCGGGACTCCTTGGGACGGGATAATTTTCACCCTTTTGTGCCAGAACATCACCTTATACCTTCATTAATTGGGAAAACTGTTTGGTACGCTGGTTATAATTATTATAAAGTTAGAATGGTGAGTATTATCCCAAATTGTGTATAATGAACAAGATAAACCAACTGTTTATGCAATCTGTAATATCATGAATAAGATTTGTTAAATATGCATGTCAAAACTTTCATTCTAATAATCTATAGCCTGCATGAATGGAATGCAACTGAAATGTGAGTGTATGACAGGGGTTGTGTACATCTTGAAATTTACTATCAATTGATTATTTAATAAGAGCAATTAATCAAATAGTTTAAAATAAATCTTATGGAATTGTCCTATCATTTTGTTCATTTCCCTGGGATGGGACATTATTATTATTAAAGTTTTGACTTTAAATCTTTGTTATGCAGCCTGCATTATTGAAAATCGGTAATGGGGAAGGAATTGTCAAAAATTGAGGCAAGTGTTAGGTGAATGAATTAAAAGAGAAATACACTGGAAATCAGAAAGAAAAAGATTGTCAGAAATTAAGGCAAACATTAGAGAGAATACGGTTACAATATGTATATTGTAAATGCATTGCTCATGACTTTACTATATAAATGCATTAAAAATCAAGAAAATAGGGATTGTTATTGTTCAAGAATAAATGCAAAAACTAACTGTAAAATGTGTAATTCTTTGTTTAAAATAGTTGATTCTTATTATTCCATGCTTATTTAAGCATCACCAAATTTCTTCATGACATTCCTCTCTGCATTTTTATCACTGATATAAAATACATCACTCATAGAAATACATTAAGAAGCAGTTGGGTGAAAAGGAATTCTAAATTGTCAGGAATATTGCACGCATTGGGGATAAAAATGTGATATATATATATATATATATATAAGTGAATTAAATCCGACAGATCTTTAATTTATTTGTTTAAATGTTATTTTTAAAATGGATACTCTTATTTGAGTAGATGCTCTGTTTTTATTTCTTTATTAAACAGTATATTTAGGCCAGTAGATGTAAATAAATAAATATACTGTTTAATAAATAAATAAATAAATAAAAACAGACCATCTACTCAAATATCCATTTTGAATATCCATTTCAAAAATAATGTTTAAACAAATAAATTTAAAGTATACGAGGGTCGGCTGAAAAGTTCATAGGCTGAGTAAGATATTCTCATGGATAAGGTTTATTTTTCAACATAGTCCTGTTTGTGGCCCACACAATTTTTCCATTGGTGTTGCAGTGCTAGGATCCCATTGCTGAAGAAGCTTTATTCTGTTGGTCAAGAAAACATCTACAGGAGATGTCATCAGCATAACAGCAATACTGTTTCCCAGTTAAATGTTTTTTTTTTTTTTTTTTTCATGTTAGGGAACAGATGATAGTCAGATGGGACCAAATAGGGAGGGTGATCAACCTGTTCAAAGCCACAGCAATCATTGAAATCAAGGACTTGTGTGCTGAAGCATTGTCCTGATGAAACAAGACCCCTTTCATCGATTTTTCTGGGCATTTGGTCTTCCCTTTCGTAACTGCTTCAGCAAGTTGGCATAGTACTCTCAGATGGTGTGACCCTTTTGTCAATAAACACAATGCCTTTTACATCAAAAAAAAAAAAAAAAAAAAAAAAATGAGGCTATCTCCTTCCTGTCAGATGAAACCGGTTTTCATGGCATGGATTGTCTCTGGCTCAATATAATGAACCCAACACTCATCCTGGCTTAGAAAACATTCAAGGAAACCAGCTGAATCTGACTCAAACAATGTCAGGTTTTCTTGTGATGTGATAAATAAATATATACTTAATATAGATATATTAATCAAAATAACAAAAATAATATATTTCTTACAGCTACTTTCTCATGCAAGTGCTAATATATCATACTTTATATACTGTACACCCATCTTTGTTTACAATTGAAAGGCCAGTCACCACAGTCAAATAGTCACTTTGAGAACTAATATGATTCACTAAGCCTGCAAATTTTGAAATACATCTCTGACGATTTGTAAGTATTTTTTTCCAGCATAACTTTTTTATATTTTGCCTGCAGATTTTCTCCATTGCATCCAGTCTGTTGATGGAAGGTTTGTCTGTATAATATATATATATATATATATATATATATATATATAAATTTCCAAAAGAATAGAATCCAGGTAGAGCTCAATGTCTAGGACAGAGCAAGAATATAATATAAAAGGCTCAAACACTAATATTCCATGGTTATAATTTATTACATTGGAATAAGTAAAGAGATAAGTCAATTGAACTTTTATTTATTGACTATTTGAAATTATAAAAGATTTTTATGTCTTTAAGGCTTATTTCTATGATGGCACATCCAAAGTTTTGATATGATATATCTTAGATATATAAGACCAATAACAACATACAGGCTTGAACTATTTTGAAAAAGAAAGAAAATAATGGATCTGCAGGTAGTGTAGCGATTAGTGGCTTGGAATGAGAAATTGGTGAGCCAAGTTTGAATTCAAGTAGAGTTTGTTACACTCACTTTGGCACAAATACTCTCAAAATGTATGAATCCGTCTCTTCTCTCCCACAGCTGTGGATTAAATAGCAGGTCAGACTGGGCTCTGTAGCCATGGTTGGCAACCAGTCTAGGAGGAGATCATTGAATTCAAAAACCTAGCTACTTAAAGCTGTACAAAGATTGTTAGATATGGGGTGCAGGTACTATATAGAATGAAAACATGATAGATTTCAACAACTATGGATGATACCACTTGAGATTAATTATCCAGAATGTTGTTGATGCCAACTGGCATTGGGCTGAAGGAAGGAAGGAAGGATAGATGGATGAATGAAAAGAAAAGCAATATAAATATTTTGACCCCCATGCAGTATAAGAATAAGAACTTCATCTGTCTGAAACTATTCTTTTTCTTTTTGTGTGCCATGTCCTTTCAGGACATAGGCGATCATGGCTCTCCACCTCCCTCTATCCCTTGCAGCTCTCAACAAGTTCCTTCCCTCTGCTTCCTCCCTCCAGGCCACATTCTGTCATCCACCTGCTCAAGCTCACCAGGTATGTCACGCGCTGTTTTCCCTTGTCTCTCTTTCCCTCTATTCAACCCGTGAATATCAGATTCTCCAGGACCTCTTTCCTCATTATGTGTCCCAGAAACTTCAGCTGCCTCCTCTTGATGTTAAGTATAAGCCTCCTCCTTGTTTGCATCCTCTCATCATTGCCCACATGCTTGGTCCATGATATCCTTAGCATCCTTCTGTAAAACCACATCTTCATCGCCTCAAGTCTCTTCTTCATCCTTGAGGAAATCATCCAACATTTGCTGCCGTAAAGAAAGACAGACGTCACATAACAGCTTAGTACTCTTTTCTTCATTACCAAAGAAATCCTCCTATCTCACAATACTCTGCCAAGCTTTTAGAATGTGTCCATGGCCATCCCAATACGTCTACAGATCTTAGTGTTGCACTTCCCATCCTCTGTCAAGACGCTTCCCAGATATTTAAACTTCACTTCCATGTCTGCTTGATTCTAGTGTTCCCAACCTGCAAATCACATTTTGGGCTCTTCCTCTTACTGATCACCATGCATTCTGTCTTGTAATTTATGCTTAATCCTTTCTTCTTACTCTCCGTCGCTACTTTCTGTAGGATATTTTGTAATTTCTTTTCCATATCTGCTATCAGTACTGTGTCATCTGCGTATCTTATGTTGTTAAGGTTGTGGCTGCCAATACTAAATGCTGGTAGGGTTTCCAGTTCTCTCAGAATTGCCTTGCTGTATAGGTTGGACAGGTTGTGTGAGAAGATGCATCCCTATCTTATGCCCCTTTCTATTCCCTATGTGCATCTATGCTGTTTGCTGCCAGTATAGGTTCTTGATTATTCTGATATCTTTCCTGAATATATCAAGATTGCTGAGTAGTTCCATCAGATCCTAGTGGCGTACTTTGTTGAAGGCCTTTGTGTAGTCTATAAAACATAGGTACACGTCCTTCTGCATCTGTATCTCTCTTTCTGATAACATTCTGAGCATGAATATTGTATTCCTTGTTCCGGTGTCAAATTCTTGTTTTACAAATATTTCTCTTAATAATAATTAAAAAATAATTCAGCAAATGATGTCATTTTATTTATGGTAACTGGATTTTTGGTGATTACTTTACTCTGTTTCTGTCGTTTGATACTGTGCATCTGAAAAATGATGTTTTTAATCAGTCACCATTTTACACAACTTTTCATCTGGGATCAAAGTGTAGTATCTGCTCTCAGGCAGATAAGCTACATTTCATCTCTCATTTGAGTCTCTGCCTGGAGACAGAGTGCAACTGAAAATATTACTGAGAGGTGCTCAGTCCCAGGAAACGGCTGCCTGTAACAGTACTCTTGTCATTGCACTAAAGAGGAGGAATTGGTAGTAATACCAATGTCAGTGCAACCAACAGTTGCAGTGCTGAACTATTTTTGGACCTGGCTTGGGTGTACATACTCCCCACATTAAACTGACCTGTCAGCATTGCCCGGCAAGAAAATACAATCGCTTCTCAGCCTTTTGGCTAAGTTTAATGTGTAGTATCTGTTCCTATCAGCTTAATCTGATTCTCTTCTATCTTCCCTTCTTTGTTTTTCTTTCATTTTCTCACTAAAACCAATTAGTGTCTTTTCCCCCTCTTTCCACATATTCAAAACGTAATAGTCCATTATTTATGAGGTATTAGCAGGTCATAACAAAAATGCAAACTAATGAAGGGAGGGAACAAAAAAAACAAAAAAACAATGATAATAGTATAAGCGCATTTTGGACAATTTGTGCACTTCCAATTTTGACCTTTGAACCATGCTGATAACTAATAAATTAATTTCTTTCTAGTTGAATAATCAGGAACTTTGTTTTATAATGAAAACATTTAGCAATATACTTTGTAGTAGTTTTAATTAGAGTTTTTGCTTGAAGGATTTAAAGTTTTTGTCAGTAGTCCTCAAAGATAGTATTTATTTGTCATCATAGCATGAAAATTTCATTCTATGTCTTAAAACAGTCACATCATTGTATCATAATTCTGATAGTTCCTCCATGAGTAAGTTAGTTCACCTATGTGTTGATACAGACACATAAGAGGCCCTGGACTGTTTGCACACATGTTTGTCAATTCTAGTTACATCTTAGGTTTTCCCTAATAACAGTGGGACAGCTTGGCATGTCTAGATATAGGCCTCTTTACAACTGGTCAAGATCTGGGTCTTTGTAAGATGCCTCATGCCAATAAAAGCAACTGGAAAATAAGCACTTGGCAAGCACAGTCCCATAGACATCTTGTTCCTCGAGTTTCTGTGGTTTCTGAGACAGTGTTATTTTTGTTATTTCCTATCTCTTTCCACTCTCTGCCTATTACCCTTATAATTGCTGGGAGAGCAATTGTTTAAATGTGACACTATTTAGCTATGGTAATTGGCTAACTAATTAACCATAAAAATTAAAACAAGAAAATACTGAGAACAGAAAAGAAGATACCCCCAAATTTTTATTTTTTTTAATTACAAATAAAATCGAGTTACTTTCCCAAAGACACATAAATTGGTCTAGACACTAGACTTGCAGAAAAGCCATATGCAAGCTGTTTGACAATTGATAAATAATGTTTGTAAAAAATGCTTGCCAAGAGAACACGAGATTCAGAAAAAGCAAAGCCTTGAGATATCGGGCAGGCCATATGGTGATCATAAAATTTTGGCATGAAATGATTTGGCAATACCGGGTAATGAGAATCAATATTAATTATCTTCCCAAGGTATCATTTTTCTTGAGTGCCAGCAAGGCAGGGCCATATGGTAATTGTGGAAATTTTAGCATGAGAAAATATTTATTCCAATATGGGCTGGAGAGAATTGTTATTATTTACTTTTCCAAAGTGTCGTCTTCTGGTGCTGACACGTTGAGTAGCCATATGGTGATTATAAAATTTTGGTCATGAGAAAAAATATTGTGGAAGAATCATGATTTGGGAAATTTAATTTCTAAAGAAGCCAAGGTTTCCAGTAAAAATTAATTTTATGAAGGGACCAGATGGCAGACTTTGACAAGTGATTGATAGAATTTGTAAAGAGTGCTGGTTAAGAAGACTCTGAGTGACCAAAAGATCTGAGAAATTTTAAGTGGCAATGTGTAATTCGTAAAAAATTTTGACTGATGGGGGGTGAAAAAAGAATTTTGTAAACAAAAATTCTGGGTTATAATTTCAAGGAGGCAAGCTTAACCACACCCGCATGGCTGGGATGCCATTTAGTCGTAGCAATGGTGATAGACGGAGGTAATTTGATGAGAAGGATGGGAAAGTTATTAACATCCACTGAAGGGATTTGTGTGAGATATCAATGTGAGAGAGGGGGAGTTTAGGAGGATAGCTCTCCTCTGACCTCTCCTCACGGACGAAGAACCCAAGCCCCCACCAACCCCCCAAAAAATCGATTAATTTTCCAAAAATGGGAAATAATCAGTTTTCCAGGCCTGACAACAGAGATATTTCTTGTCAGGAATTGAGATTTACCGAAAACCCCAGACTGTGTCTAACCCCACACCAGTTTTTGGTTGGTACCCATATAAACGAACATCCTCGGGCTGTTCGACAGTTCAGTAAGTTGAGTTCCAGTTGAGACAGTCAGTCAGTTCAAGTAGCAGGAACCAGAGTGTTGCCTTGCAGAAGTTGACTGAGAAATTCCATGACCTCTGACTTCGCCTATCCTACCAATAGCAAGTTATACTGACGAACAAAGCCAAGCCAGCACCTAAAAACTAAACCAGTTGACTTAGGATACCAGAACTTGCTTAAGAAGCGTAGAAGTGTGACACTCCATAGAAAACGGGCTGGGAGAAAAACACACTCCTGTATATAACAGATGGATAAAGTTAATTTGTTATTTCTTAACATACTTGAACTTGTTGAGTTTTTTTTTGCTTCTTTTTCTTTACGCTTGTGCAATATCACCTCCAGTCTAGACTCATCTTACATTGATCTCATCTACCTAAGATCAAAATCACAACATGGGTAGGTTATACTTGAGATTGAAGCAGTTACTTCGGTAACCATATGTTGGAAGTGAGTTGGGGATGACGGAGCTTGTGTTGAACTGGTTGCAGCTGGTGTGAAGCTGTTAACATCGACCAACCATCCCACTTGGTACCCTGACCAAAGGATTCCGCTGGGTAGCAACATCCAGGATTCGACTCTGGGCGGGCCAATGTGACATATTGGTACCCTGACCAAGGGGTTAGCAATGACCACCAATTGACCAGAACACAGGCTGGTGGCATTGACTAAGTCAACCCCAAAACGCCGGTGGGAGAAACATTACAGTTTCACGCTGCGACTGGGAGTTGACCACGGGCAGACAGCTCAGTGTCACAAAGTGTTTCCCCCAACCTTAACAAACTCTTGCTATACATTACAACACATACCCTGCCATTACTTCACAAATAATGGACTATTCCCTTTTGATTGTGATGGAAGAAAAAATATATCAAAAAGAAAACATATGTAAGAGAAAGAAAATTAAGATAGAAGAGCTGATAATGCTTTCTTGTAGTTAACTTCTGTTTCAGTGAAATGGGGAAACCATGTCGATTTTTAATCCTTTGATTTGTACCCTCTTACTGTAAATAATGACCGGTATTTATACTAATGATTGTTATTACAATATTTTGTTAAAGTTGTTAAGCTTAAATATTTAATGCTGCACAATGGGAATTTCCAAGGGTATTTTATAGTTGTGGAATCAGTGAGGAATATGTGCAATCATTAAATTAAGAATAATGAATGATCAAAAAATTCAAAAATTGAAAACTGTTTAATTTTCATGAGTACTACTAGTTCTACATTAGTTTAGTGGAAACTTTTCATTACTCTCTAAACAACTTAAGCTGATTTATTCCAAGAAAAGTATTTTTATTTCCTAACACTTTTAATTATCATGATTATCTAGAGTATGTGTTGATATTTAAACTTTCCCACCTCACCAATTACAATCTCGTCCCTTGTTCCACTTGGTCTTTTGTCTTCTTTAACTTTCCCCTCTCTCTCTCTTACATTCTTAACCACACCTCCCCGTGATATGGTACACCTGTATTTCTCACTTGATAACCTAGAGGTTTAGATCTGCTCTCTTGTACACACCATCTTTGTCATGTTTAATGACTACAATTTCCATAACAAGTACTACTACTAATAAT
This sequence comes from Acanthosepion pharaonis, assembly GCA_903632075.3. Lineage (NCBI taxonomy): Eukaryota > Metazoa > Mollusca > Cephalopoda > Sepiida > Sepiidae > Acanthosepion > Acanthosepion pharaonis. The sequence continues at coordinate 1,051,613 of CAHIKZ030000462.1, forward strand.
AATAATAATGATACTGATATTACTGCTACTACTGGTAATACACTAACATCATATTAGTATGTGGAATTAATAACATGTTAGATGCAGGGATCTCAGCAGTTCAAACATTGGCAGTTTTTTAAATTTTTTTTACTTTATTTTATTTTTCCATTTAGTTTCCTTTCTTTTATGAATGCTGCCATATTGTTTTTTTTTGGTGGTGGGGGGGTCTTTCTTTCTTTTCCTGCAGTCAAGACATCCTTCACAGTAGGAATGCACCAAAGTGAATTTAAGATTGTCAGACTTAAGTGCTATATATAATATTATCTCTCCAGGAGACAAATAGCAAGGGAAGTGATGAATCCAAAATGGAATCAAAAAGTTATATTCATTTTTCATTGGACAGGAAAGAATTTATTATTTGGTTGTATTCTGTTAAAGTTCTTTTTTCTTTTCTTTTACATTTGTAAAATTTAATCTGTTTTTTTTTTTTTTTCCCTATTTCCTTTGCTCAAAGTACATGCAGCTTTCTACCTCTATCACTAAAGCTAAGAACATATATATATATATATATATATATATATATATATATATATATATATGTTGGTGCTGAAAAGTTTTTGGGCCCAGTCAAGAAGATATTCAAAGATAAGCACAAGCAAACTGTGCCTTTCCATTTCCTGTAAGTTGTCATGTTAATGTTTTTGGTATATCCAAAAGAGAAATAAGAATGTTAAGACTTGGCATATGCCACATAACATTAACTAGTTTTCCATTTATGGACTCATAAAAACATGTTTTCAAATAGCTGGTACATTCTGTGTCATATATAATGAAACAAAGTGGAAAATTTTTAATGATGTGTTTCTCCTAGAGCATCTGTTCTCTTTGGCTTTAGAATAACAGAAAGACAAAACTATGTGAGGAAAAAATTCATGGGTATCCTTGAGGATAAGTAGGGACCATAAATCAAATTAAATTAGATACCAAATTAATTTATGGTTATTATTTATCCTCAAACATTCCAAGGTATTTTTCCTCACATAGGTTTTTTTTTTTTTTTTTTTTTTTCATTCTAATCTGAGGAAGCCAAAGAGAGCAGGCACTTTAGGCAAAATGCATAGTTAATAAATTTTCCACTTTGTCTCATGTTTGCTTTTGTTTTGGATACTGTTATACATCCTATACACACACACACACACACACACACACACACACACAAAGTGGAACCTTAGGTCACGAACGCCCCTCGTCATGAACAAATTTTCTGAATAAAAACACTTTGTTGCTGACTTGTATGTTTGTCACCCAATGTGGAGTATTAGTGGAAGAGGGTCAGTTGTGTTGTAGCTTTCACTCCATACAAAGGGGTTTTATGGTAATCTCTAATACAACTTTCTGGAAACATCATTTTAATATCCTCCACTGCTTAACTCTCATAGACAAAGTCTGGTGGCAAGTGACTTACAGGACCATGAATTCAACCTGGAGGAAATTGTGGCCAGATTGTGTTGCAGGCTTTGACACTAAGAATTTTGCTGAATGTCCAGGCTGATAAATGTAATTAATAGTGTTTATTTAAAAAAAAGACCACTTAGATATAATTTATTTATGAAGAATAATGTATAGACAGGATTTTAAAATATTAACTAATTGTCAGATTTAATCCATTTCATATGTTGTCAATGTTTATGTTAAGGTATGTCTCTTGAGTAGATATGATTGTTCAGGAAAGATTGAAGATTTGTTGATTAAAAACAGTAATTTGGACATTACTGACCAGACATTTCTTTATAGCTGAGAGGTATAGCATATCAGATCAATTGACAGTTATGTATAGGACACAGGTTTGATTCTTGTTGGAAAACACATATTTTCTATGAAATTTCTTTAACATTCAAGCCAGTAAATGTAATTAATACTGTTTATTTAAAAACAGACCATTTACTTAAATAAATTGTATCTATTAAAATAACATATAGACAGAAAATATATGAAATAATTGTTGAACTTTATCATTTTCGTAATATATATGAATCCATTTCATAATATATGTATAAATATATATATATATATATATATATATAAAATTTCATCAAAGGTTCGCTGTTGTTTTTTCTCTGCTGAAGTTCGGATTATTTTTCAAACTCGGCCTATGCTTCGAGCTGCGTGTAAAGACGTTCTCCCTCCCCACCAAATTAATTCAATTATTTACAAATACGTTTGTAGTTGCGAAGCCAACTACATAGGGAGAACAACTCAGCGCTTAGACATGAGAATAAAGCAGCATGTTCCTACTAAAATTAGAAACCACACCCTGCTTTTGAATGGACTTGTCCCGAACACCTACAGTTCCGCCATATGCGAACATCTTTTAAATAGCAGTGATTATGCAGCCAAATTTAGTGTTGACTGGTTCACCGTGTTGGCCCGGTCACACTCTTTATTTCATCTGAAGGTTCTGGAGGCACTTTACATCGGGTCCCGCAAGCCGCCTTTGTGCAAACAACGTGAGTGTTTGCTGGGACTCGCTGTCATCTGTCTCTAGTTCCTTCTGCATATATATATATTTTTTTTTTTTCCCCCCCCCTATTCCTTATTGTACATTTTTCTGTATTAATTTTGAATCTCCCGTTGAAGCCTGAAGAGCGGGAGCGAAACCGGTTGCTTCCCCCGTTGTTGTGGTTTTTTTTATTTATTGTTTAATATGTCTTGTAATATTAAATTTTATACTTTTATTTCGATCATTAAATTTTGTACATACAAAATATATATATATATATATATATATATATATATATATATATATATATATATATAAATTAATCCATTTCATCTGAAGTTTTTTCTTGGAATGCATCAAAGTTTTTGGATTTTTTTTTTTATTCACTTACCCACCTAGACATACTTTAAAAAATTCATTAACTTCAATAATTAACATGTCTTTTTGTTTCAGATAACTGTTTACAAAGGCTTTATATTTCAATGTAAATTAAATTTATGTGCATTTTTTAATTTATTACTTGATCATTTTGGAAAAAAAAAATTCATTTACCTCTTTATCTTTTGCTCACTCTGTTTATCTCAGTGATGATCTTTTTAAGTTTTTAAAAGTTTAAAATTTAAAATCTTAATTGTAAGCAATGGGTTAATACTAAACCCTTTTTAAAGAAATGCACATTTCTTGTAGGGACATTTTTTTTAAGCTTGTCTGCTAGCTTTTTCATATTTGAAACAAAGTAATTTCTAAGCTCTAATGGATTTCTGTGATATGCATTTTTTTGAAGAGGTAATTGAACCTTGCTTTGCTGTGAAGTCTTTTGTGACTGAGTGGTCTAAAATATCAGTCAATTATGTGCCATATATACACATTTAGACAATCATGTATCTTTCAATAAATGACTGACAAGGCAGATTTTTTTCCTGCAGTAGGTTGCCATTTCTTTCTGTGGTAGACCAGATGCCATCCAAGGCTATAGAACTTGGTCTATCCTGCTATTTACCCATGGCTGGGAGGAGAAGAAGCAGATTCATACCTTTCCCAATAGTATTAGCATGTAAGTGAATGCAATGGATTTGACTGGAATTCGAACTCTGCTCTTCAATTCCTGAATCTGAGCCACTATCCATTACTCCATCATCATACTTAATGCTAAACAAGATTTTGTTTTAGGATGTTAAATGACTTGGAAAATGCATAAATCTCTTTGCTATATACTCATGTATGTTTCTTTTTTCTTCTGTATAAACACTTAATTTTTTTTTTTCTACTATTTACATGTTTTGGCGAAAAGTATGAGCTATTTAAGTTGATCTGAATAAATTTACGTTATAAAAAGTCTGTTACACTATAACACCTTTTACTGCTGCCTACACCTGATGGTGTAACCATGTTTTAGTGGTCTAGGCCCCATTGTTAAAAAATCATTCTAACTCTGTGCTGGTCAATGCTGACACTAGTCCAAGCTGGTTGTTTGTCACTGGCCACTTTGATCCACACCAACTCTTCTCATGCTGGGTTTTTGATCTCAGAGTAGTGGAAAAGTGAAGGTCATAGTCTCAGGATCACAGTTGTGAAGAGCCATGATCATAAACTTCCTGAAGGGACATAGCACATTGAAGAAGAATCTAAATTACATTTACATATATAATATGAAGACTGACTTCAATACAATTACTAACAATCTCATAACATAGAACTCTTTATAGTATTGGATGAGTTTATAGTCACCGGGGGTGTACTCTTTACTGCACAACAGCAGCAATAAATAAAAATTATTTCTCAATTTGTTTTCATCAATGAAAATATGTTTGTTTACCTAAATTTTCAACAAAGCAACACACTGTTTTCCATCCTTGGGCCAGTTGCCATCTTAGCGAAAATATAAACCAGATCACCTGCCTGTTATGGTGGATTGATTTTCATAATCTTAGCCTTCACAGTGTGTTCATTCTCTGTTTTCATTTCTCAATTCATTTTCACTAATGAAAATAAGTTTCCCCATCTGCTTCTTTTTTGCCAATGACATGTGTTTTTTTAATTTCCCAATTTACTTTACCCGCATGCCAAATTTTCAATAAATAAGTAAACTCTCTTGGTGCATCATTCCAGTTCATAGGGGTGAGACAACCCAAATAGTCCTTTCTTCACTTTCACATTACCAGGAAAAATGTCTAGCATTCTCTCTTTCTATCTTCCAGTTTATATTTCATTTTGGGCTTAACTCTTTTTCTGCTTTGAATTAATGTTTAACCACCTCACAGCCTCAGTGTTACATCACAGTCTATGTGTAACATTGCATGCATGTGTTTAACATATATTTGTATGTCTCTGTTGTGCACAAGTCACTCATGTGTTTGTGTCATTCAGTATATACATACACACACAATTTGTCTAAATTTGAAATAAGACATTAGAATAATACATTCCCCTCCAACTCAGTCTGGATAAGCTCTACTCTGAGCTGACCATTAAAATTAAAGTTAAAAACAAAAGAAAAATTTTAACCCTAAAAAATTCATATAATTGTAAGATTGAACTTTTTACATTATTCGGACTATTGTCCTCATCTTTGTCGCCATATTTATTACAATGTTTCAGCCATTGTATGCTCTGGCCTTTTTCAGGGGTTGGAATGTTGAACTGAACTCTTTATTTCGCTCACTGGGGTAAACTGTTCTAGTTCCACGTGCCATGTTTAATGGATGTCAATTATCTCCTGTTAATTCCCCTCTCCAAGTTCTCCACTGCCTTAACCCGGTATTGAACTCACACTCTTTAGATACATGGCACAGTGGATAAAGGTGTTGGTTAGAATCTAAGCCAAAACTTAGCAAATATATAGACCTACTTAATTGCATTTTCCCCAGTTGTGCCAGAAGTCAGTTTTTGAGTCCAGGTAAAAAGCTAATTTTAAATGCTGCTTTTCAAGGTAGGTAAGCTCTTCTACACTTTATATTTCCCTACCTGACCCCACTTGACCTTGTACCATACAAATAATTTAATAGGTTAGCAGGTTTGTTTTTAGGATCAATTTTCTGGTGTGTTAAGTTTAATCTGCAGATTGCACAACTTCTCTTACATCAGGCAATCCTGTGAACATTCAACAGTGGGTAGGGATTCTCTGTCTTTTACTGACTGAACAAATCAATCCCCACATTGTGTTTAAATTCTTGTTCAACTGCATGTAAAAAAAAAAAACAGAAAAAAGATTTGCTGCACTTACACAAGAAATGGAAGATGAAATCACCTAGTATTCTTCTTACTTTCACCAAGCAACTGTTACCAACATGACTGGTTGGATAGACAGCCCTATCTCTCTCCCACCCTAACTGAGACTCTAATTATATGAGGCTGTGGGCAGAAACATCTGGTTTCCAACAAAGTGTTACTTTATCTCACATTTTCATTTATTTGTTTATTATTTTCTTCCCCCTTCACTCAAGTGGGTTGCCAAATTGAACACAAGACTTCAGACTTTATTTTCCAGCCATTTAAAAAAAAAAAAAAACTTACAACACTTGTGACTCCAATAATATCATTTAGGGCCCACTTGACTTTGTGTGAGTCCAGCTGGTTGTATGGGAGACCCATTATACTACAATCAAAATCTTTGTAAAATAAATCACTGCTAATGAATCAGATTCAGTCTTTGCTGGATGTCCCACTCATGTTGTCTTGTACCTGACTATCCATATCTTTGTAAAGTAGATTACTGCTATTTCAGACTAAACTAAAATCAAGTGCCAGTAAACTGTTTCTTTCTGTGGTATCCTGGTTGCCAACCAAGGCTATAGAGCCCTGTCTATCCTGTTAATCAATGCATTGATAAGAAATAGATTCATGCCTTTTCCAAAGGTATTTGTACCTAAGTGAATGTAATGAAACAACCTGTATAAATGTCCCTTTTTATCATTTACTTTCTAATTTGTCACCAGTTGCTCAATTAAACTATCCAGTGTTTGTCATTTTGTAGAAAACATGACTTTGTTAATGTTTTTAGCATAGTTGTAGATTGTTACTTGGCTTAGTTTGGTAAAAGGCTATAATAGTGGAGCACTCATTGAGTCAGTACTGTAGAAAGGAATAGCGGTACAAGGATAGCTTGTTCAAAATTACTTCATTACACTAGTTAGGACCTTTGTGTCTGAGATGGTTGTATATTTTAACTTGTATCATCAGTGGCTAATATTCAAACCCAGGTAAAAGCTAGAATGTTAAATTTTTTATTGTCATTTTTTTTTTTTTAAGCACACTGTTTCAGCCAATCTGTTCTCTGATAATCTTCAGGTGTTTGGAAAGATGATTGGTTTTGTTTGTTTTTTATTTAATACCAACAAAAGTTTTATTACTGGTAACTTTTTTTTTTCTTTTTTCAAAAATGTATTGCTGGTAATATTTTTTTTTTGCAAACTATTTCTGGTATTAAAAACTATTTTTACATTTTCATAGTGTTTTTAACTATTTGCCCATAGCTGGGATCCCAACAGGTGCTACCACCCTGGGTCAGGGCGGACCTGGTAACACCAGCAATTAAGAGGTGGTTTCAGGCTCCTCAAAACCTCCTGATCAGAGGCCTTGCTGTTGGACGTAGCTTATCTTCATACTCAGGATGCGAATGTAGTTTACTGTCATACCCAGGATGGTTGGAAAGATGATTAAAGATTTTTTATTCTCTCTCTTTACCTTTGTGTTGGCAACCATTTTCTGTTTTGTAAGTGACCTATTTCCTACCTCAACCCAGCCTCATTGTTTCACTGAAAAAGAATGTGTAGAAAAAAAAAAAAAAATTATCTGAAAAATTTTCAATGTAGACTGCTTAATTTTATTTAAATAAAATATGTGTGTATGTGCAGTTAATGATCAGTAAATTTTAACCTTTTTTTATTTTCATAGTTTATTTTATCATGGTTTTTAAAATTAGAATTTTTACTTAGTGGTAAATTTTGGATAACTGTTCTGTGAAATTATTTTCTAAGTAGATAACCATGTGTGCTTCTCACTGCAAAAACAGTTGTGGAGGAAACTTTAACACTTGCATTTATTTTAGAAATTAGCTATATTGCTTTACTCTCTGGTACCCACTGGCTTTGCTACTGCTTTACCATTCTCTCACAGATCTTTAGTAGTCTTAGAAAATTTACCCACTATGTCTGTATGTTAGATATTGGAAACCATGAAGAAAATTATTGTTAACGATTACTGACAGAATAGAGCTATTTATTTTACATGCATATATTGCAAACCAAAATGCTTTCTCAGTGATATCTATTCTGGGGTCATAAAGTTTTGTACCTCCATGACTTCAGACTTTCTCTACCATAGGCCCAACAAAGATTGCATAATGTAAATTACATTGCTGATGATTTTGATAGAAATGCATTGAAAATCAGATATAAAAGGATTGTCTATAGTCGGGAATTAAAAATCTAAAACAGGGTTATTGTATAATGTAATGTGTTCATGGCTGAGTGGTTAAAATGTTAGTATTCTGATCCTGAAACTTAGGTTTGAATCTCACAATGGTCAATTTGTCAAGAACAATCTCAGCATGCAACCCCATAGGGAGGTCCCTAAAAACTATATATATTTTTTTTTTTATCCAAGGCTGGTTGATGGTTGTACTAGCACAAAGTCACAAGTCATCATGACTTAGTTTGAGCATACTGGTCATGTCCGACTGTTGATCATGCCAGACTATGTACTCTCTACCAGAAACTGTAACTAAGGTTTGCTCTGTATTGTTGCAGTATAAAGCACAGGTTGGTTTCTGTGGGTGTTGAAGAAACATAAACGTGCATCTGCAACAAGGATTAACAAGTCACCCAAACAGACATGTGTACTCTGATGTGGGCAGTCATTATTTTATTATTATAGTAGCATTGAAAATGATGAGATTTTGAGTGGTTAAGAATTAAAACACACGGACAGAATATAGGAACCTACAGCAGCTAAGTAAATAGATGCCTCAAGTGGCTACTTTGTCTCTTCTTATCGAGATCTTGGCAAATTTAGATCTTCATGATCACAAAACAAATGTTAAAATGATAGTGGTGTGAAGGAAAAAAAAAAAAAAAACTATCATTTTAACTACCTTCACTCCTTGGCAATGTTTGTTTTAAAAAGCAATGATTAGAATTGTAATAAAGCCTAAACGTATGATGAAAGTGAATTTATACATTTTCATTGTTCTTGAGAATTTACAACAAAAATAAAGACTTAGATTGTTTATGTACACTATTTATTATATTGTTCATTGGGATGGTTAGCAAAACATTGGCTAATTGTCAATTGCATGTTATAAAATGGTAAATAATAAGGATTTCCTTATAGTTTCATATATTTTAATAATTTATTAAATGTTTATAAATTCATAAATAAAATTTTTTCACATTTCTTTATAAATTGGTAAATAATAAATATTACATTGCATTAGTTGTAATTGTATTAGTTTTCAGAATGTTGTGAATATAAAATTATTTATAATAAACGATATAATAAATAATGTTTATTATTTTTGTTGTAATACAATTCTAATCATCACTTTTTGAAACGATAAGCATTTCCAAGGAGTAAGGTAGTTAAAATAATTGTGGTGTCGAAGAAGAAAAACTATCCTTTTCTTTTTTTTCTTTTTTTTTTTTTAACAAGCACAAAGGTACAAGTTTGCCAAGATCTTTTAAGGATTCCAAATTGGTTCAACATTTCTTAGGTGTTCCACAAAAATTGACATAATATTCAAAAATGTAACCATCTTCAATTCAGCTTCGATTAACAGCTACTTTGAACTTACCTCAAAGTACACACAGTGACTTGATGACACCCTAAGCTATATAAAGCTTGAAAGCTCCTTGTTGAAAAACTCTCCAAGATGATCTCACAAGAGCTGAAAGCAATTCTTGTTAACTCGCTCACTTGTCCAGTGGACACCAACTGTGATGTATGGGACCACAGCCTCCATATACTAGGCATTGTTGCTGTGGTTTCTGTAGCATGTAGGTATTCATGGGATAGAGTTGCTAGCCTCATGCCTAACTGGTTTTGTCCTTCTCCAAGACTGCTTGCTAACCAATGCGAAAGAGCCCAGGCTGCCTTACTATTTAACTCATAACTGAGGGGAAGAAGAGATGAATTCATACTCTTATACATGTAATTTGTACTCAGCTTATTGTGTTTTTGTTCTAAGCTAAAATCTGGTACTGAAAAGAGGGTTTCAAATTGGTTACAGTTGTCATTAGGCAATGACATATACCTTGAAACTACCCAACCGCATTCATGTCTATAAAAATACTTGAAATAAAATCATCTATCCTGTCTTTATTCCTTGTCATTGACTTGTTGCTGGCAACCAAAGGATTTTGATAATTCTTTCAAAAGTTACCACTAGACAGTGGAGTTAATGGCTGTGCTATTCATTAGCAGTTATGATGCATGAATACTATATTTTCTCCCTGGCAATATTGGATAAACTTACTGCTTATATATTGTGATTTTATTACCTGTCTACTCTTTCCCACTTCGTCGGGTGATTTCCATATTGTTTAATAAATCCCTTCATTTGTTTACATTAAGTATTTTTTTTTCTTTCCTCGTTGGGAAATGTGGACAGTGTCCATCTCTGGCCACAGCTGTCCAGAGCATTATGACTAAATTTCAATCTCTGAGGCTTTAATCTCTTGCTTAATAATAATTATTCTTGTCAATATTTTCTCATTTATCAACAATGGCACAAATCTGAACCAAAGTTGGGACACAAAGTTTTATTAGCCTTATTTGTTGGCACAATGCCAGATTAGTCAGGCATCCATTTATCGTGTGAAAAGTGGATCCTATTATGGTCTGGTTTAATATGGTTTAGCTCTCTTTTTCTACTCATAGAAATTTATTTTTATTTTTGCATTGCATTTGTGCGTGTGCTCACAGATTTGTTTTCTTTGTGTCTGGGGTTTTTTGGGGGGGGTTTCTTGTGTGTGTGTGTTTACTTTGTTTTTTAGTGTGTGTTTTTTGTGTTTCTTGGGGTTTTTTTATTTAGTGTGTTTTGTTTGTTTGTGCGTGTGTGTAGTTTTTTGTTTTTGTGGTGTCATGTGGTATTTTGTATGTGTGCATGTGTTTTTTTTGTGTGTGGTTGTGTGTATGTGTGTGTATTCTCTTTTTTTTTTTTTTTTTTTTTTTTTTTAATTATCATAAACCATTAATATTTGCCTTCCTTATTTAAACACTGTGTTTCTACATGGAGATCTCGTTATATATTATGTTTTAATTCTCCATTATTATTTTTTTCTCCATAAGCTTTCATAAAAGATGTCACTTTGTAAATGAACATTGAAATATTCACAAAATCTAAATTTTTTTTTCTTTTTGAATGACTGTTTAATCTCTTCAATTTTTGTATTTAATTAAGTCCTCTAACATCTTGTCTTCTTTCTCTCCTGACAGGGTCCCAATTGCTGTAGTGACCATGCAATCACTTTTCACTACGTGCCACCAAACATGATGTATGTCTTAGAATATTTAGTCTATCACTTGAAGCCCTATGGATACAGTATTACATACTCCGCCCAAGAAAAGAATCCAGATACCAAGCCAGCCAATTCTCCACAACCTCCTCCTCCGTCCTCGAGTACAAAAAAGAATAATGAATTACTTTCAATTACAACTGTCAAATCAAAAGAAAATGACACTTCTTAGACAAAGGTAGGCAGATTTGGTAAGGTTTGTGGCCTGAGACTAGTTTGATCCAGTGATGGGTTGGGTAGGGGGTAAAAAGTGCTGATTTGAATGAACCCTGGAGAGAACTAGTGAACATCTGGGAAAGGAAAAGACAACCTTTTTTTTTTTTTTTTTTTTTTTAAAAAAACTTGTGGAAATAAAAATGGTGTGGGTGGGAAGGGAATTTCAATATCATACTGAACACTTTTTACAAGACCCTTGGTGCTGACCAATTTGTTGTCTTTGTGCTGAGGGGAAATAACATTTTTGTGTCGGGTTCAGTCTCCTGGTTCTCTTGATTGTCTGGGCTCTGTATTTCTTTGTCATCACTACCACTGTTATTATTATTGTTATTCTATCCTTTCTTTGCATTGAAAGGGTGTGTGTTTAATTATATTGTAGGAAATTGTTTAAACTGATTGTTTTTCTCCTCTTTATTGAAAAGATATTCTTGTGATAATTGTTTCCTCAACTAAAATCTTACCTCCTGAAAGAATTTAATTTATAGAAATTTTAAATTTAGTTTTCTTTAACCCTCTGGTAGTACTGTTGGACATTATCACACCATTAGTACTGTGAGGGGGGTGTTCAAACACCCTATTTAAAATATTATAGATATATCATTTAGTTTTTAATTTTATTGTTATGAGTGTTTTGGGTTTTTTTATAGGATAAATAAAAAGGAAACAAAAGGCCAATATTAAAAAATTAGTTTAAGTTTCAAAAGTTCAAATATGCAAAAATAAGTTTGATTTTATTTTTAGTAAACAAATAAAACTGCATGTATTAACACAAACATTATGACTAAAACCAGAAACTCTTTTTGGTTACTTGACATTGGTATTCAGAAAGCCACTTGACTAATCATAGACATTTGCCTTACCAACTGATAAATAATAAGGTAAAATATTTTGTGGGGTTTCAAACACACTACTGGACTAACAGAGGGTTTTCCTTCATATCTAAAGTGTGTATGTGTGAAAGAAAATAAACATTTAACTTTTTTTTTTACCTTTAGTGTTTAGTTTAAAGATTGTCTTTCAATAAAAACAAAAATGGAAAACTTTTTATTGGATGGGTAAAAAAAGGATCTAGTGAAATTCAGTTTATCATCCAAAATTATCACTGGTGTTTTGAGGTAGGCACACTGTCAGTTTCAACAAAACTAATAAAAACAATATTTAACACTTACACTATTTTAACTATAGGTAAGTTATCAGCAACCCTCCCACCAAAAAAAAAAAAAAAAAAAAATCATTCCCCTCCACTTTCTTGGAAGATGATGTGAACTAATATTAGCATGCTAATTCTTACTTATGACCACATTATGATGAAACACCAGTTGCCATACGATTACTGAAGTTAAGCAACGTCAAGCCTGGTTAGATCCTAGATGGTGACTGCTTGGGAATACCAGGTGCTGTAAGCTTGGATGTGCAGGAGCTGTAATGTATAACGGCTCGGAATGAGAAATCAAAGTTAAGCAATGTTGAACCAGGTCAGTACTTAAATGGGTGACCACTTGGGAATACCAGGTTCTGTAAGCTTAGATTGTGTAATGGGTAATGGCTCAGAATTGTTAATCAAAGAGCTGAGTTCCAATTCCTGTTGGGTTTGTTATATTCATTCATACACAAATACACATGGGAAAGGTATGAATCCACCTCTTCACCCCCCAGGTATGGGTTAATTAGTAAGACTTCTATCAGTAAAACTGTTATTATCTCTCCCAGAAAAATAAAAATTCTTACAATCTAAAAATATTTTCTAGCTTTTAATAACTTGCAAAGTGTTGATAGGCCATAGAAAATGAATGAATCAATTACAGGTGTTCTTCTTGACTTAAAGACCACTCTCTCCCCACTCAAAACATTCTGTTGACATGCCTGACTAGGTCTGTTTATTTTACCATTAAGTTAGGAGTGAATTCCCTTGCCCCTAGTAATCATGTGAAGCTTTTAAAATGTGATTTTTAACTGTGCTGTTACAGTTTTATCAACTATGATGATAATTTGTGATGCTGTAAGGTCAACTAGGTCATTCTAAGTTTTGTTCTTCTTTATGAGTGATGCTTTCTTGCATCCTGCAGAGACATGTAGTGGTCAAATATTCATACAAGAATACAGTATGTATTTATCTCTCTTTATATCTTGTTCATTTCTGATAAAAGAACAGATTTTGACACTTCAATGATTTGTCTGATAGTTGGAAAGAATATTAATTGCATCACAAATATATCAATCATGTTTTGACTTTGAATAAAAAAAAAAAAAAAAATTAAGGGGGATTTTCCACAGCAACAGCAGGGAGATGTCTAGCAACCTGAGTGAGCTCCATGTACTACTACTACTTATTATTATTATAAATTTTTTTTTTTTTTTTTTGCACTTTCTCTGCTTTGAAAAGAGAATTTGTCTGATCGACCTTCTCTTTCCAAATCTCTGTTGCCCACTGAAGATATTTGATTTGACAAAAGATGATGATTCTTTAAAAGGTGCCCCAGAAAAGAATAATCTTCATTCTATAACCTGCTATACATCAATTATGTCTTGCAGCATATCTCTGTCCTTGTGGGTCTGTGATTTTAGAACTTTGTTTTGAGTGACAGTCATTCCAGAGGATATGGAAACATTCAGTGTATACTGATGTTTATAAGTTTTTTCCTTTTAAGTTTGCCTGCAATTTGACAATGGTTTAATCTTAACACATTTTTATGTTACTTAAATAAGCACACAAATTTTTAATTTATTTGATAGTTATTTGAATTTGAAAATCATTTTGTAAAAATAAAAAAAAATAACTGTTAAAAGTATAATAACTTTATTTTTTTTAAGTCTGGTAATTTTTCAGGTTTAATACAAAACTGTGGCCAATAACAGCATATTTACAAACTGTGATGTCATAAAGCTCCACCTATATATAGGGCTTACTTGACTGTACATTGTTCATAGAAAAACCCTACATAGTAAGGCATGAAATTAATGAGATGGAAAAGAAAATACAGCTATCTGTAAACCAAATACAGACAACCTGCATGTTTGAAGGACCATAAAACATGGACAGCATTTTTAAAATGTGATGTAAGTTCTGACATTAAACAATGAAGTATCACTTCAGCATCAACCTGGATTTTTATTTTATTTATTTTTTTAAGATAATAAAATAAAAATAATTTATAAATTTATAATAATATATTTTAACAACATGCTGAATTTCTATCTGAATGAGGAATTACTTAAATTGTTTACAGTTGGACTAATAGCTTCATCCTTGTTGTTGGTATCACAATGTTTTGGCTGTTGTGCCCTCTAGACTTCTTCAGTTGTCTGTTGATCTGGGTAACTTTCAGAGAAATTTGAACTGAACCCTTTATTTAATCAACAGAGATAGATTGTTCTTGTTACACTGTCTATATCTATTTCATCTTGTTCATAAAAAAAAAGGTGTTGGGTGGGTAATATATCCCTGGACATAAATAGCAGAATGAGAACAATCTACTCCCATAGATTAAAGATTTCAGTACAAAATTTCCTGAAGGCTACATTGACACCTGATGAAGGCTGAAGTGCGCTGACTGAAATGTGATAACAACAAAAAATGAGGACATTAGTCCAACTGTAAATAATACAGTAAAAAAAAAAAAAAATTAAAGTTGTTACAACATCCCAGGAAATATTACCCGGCTTCATGTAATGTCAAGAAAGTCCTTTCACAATGCCAAGACACTTCAGTTATTTTCATTATTGCTATTGAACTGATCACAATTCTAAGCAAATATAAATGACTCATAACAAGATTTATGAATACTTCACTGAAATATAATTCATGATAAACTAATAATTAAAAAGCTGACATCACCACATGACTGTTTGGACCACAATTTTTAAAAAGTACTATTAGTACAAGTACTATCGACTGTTCTGAAATGTGTTTGATGTCATGGAAACCTGCAAAGAATTCAAGGTAACAGCTTATCCCCATCAAAGTTGTCACTGTTTTTTATTCAGAAGATAAAATCTTCTCAAGACACAATAATGTCAACTAGAAATACCCATGAAAATTTCAATTTTCCTTTTTAATATTCTGATGAATCTTAATTCTTAAGTTAATAATTGAATAAGCTTCTTATAAAGTTCTATCACTATAAAATACATGTTGGAAATTCCCCTATTGCATCATTAAATATTTGAGATTAACAACAAAATAATGCAATAACAATCAAAAGATTTTAAATTGACAAGCTTTTCCATTTCACTGAAGCAGATATTAAATACGAGTGTTATTGCCTATCTTCTCTCTTTTTTTCTAACTGAAACCAAACAGCATCTCTGATAGGTCTTTTCTATTTTTCCACTTGATTAAAATTAAATTATTTATGAAGTATTAGCAGTGTTTCTTTTCTTTCTTTCCTTCCTTTTCTTCTTTTCTCTCTCCTTTTTCTCCTCCTTTTCTTCATTTCTTCCCTGAAACTTAAGTGTCTCTGAACAGTTTTTACCAGCTTTTCTCTTGATTAAAAGGGAATAGTCCACTTATGAGGTATTTGCAGGGTGTAATAATCTACATACTAACTAACTAAGGAACAAGTAAAATTATAATATGGTGCTTGTTTAAAAGACTAAAATTTAAAAAGTGGGATGGAAATATAAATGATTTACTTTTATTCCATTTCCCAATATCAAAAATAAAAAAACAAATTCAACTTTCTAGGATGTTTTCCATTACTATGAACAGTAACTAACATGAGTTCTTTGCAAGTTTCTCTAATATCACACTTGTTTCAGCACAGAAGTCTTACTAAAGAAAGTTGTCTCCTGGCAGGAATCAAATCTATATCCACCTTTTTTTTTCTTTTTCTTTTTTTTATCAAGGAAACCCTCCTATAGCCTAAGTTTGCTGTTACTAATTTGACTATGGGGAAACATCATGGTAAAGAAAAGCTTAATTACTTAAAAAAAATAAATAAAACCATTCCTTGGGACTTCTAATTTATCTCTGTATCATTTTTGTGCCTGAAACATAAACAGTACTTTTTTTTTTTTTAATGGATTTTTTTCATCAGACATATTTATTTTTATATATATATATATATATATATAATAGATTCTCCTGTCGGTTTCGACGTATGAGGATCTGCCAGCTTATTGATTCAGTTATGAATGTTTATGCGCTAATCTTAAGTGGCATTTAAGACCCGCTAGTGATTTACAAAGGAGGCCACATATGGAGCAAGTGTGAGGATTGTGAGATGAGATCACTGTTAGATTGGTTGACCTTTTAGATCTTGCTCTCACTTCTTGAAGATGATTCAGACAAGCAGATTGAAAATTGCTGAGTCCACTAAAACACATTGATCTCCATTCTACCTGCTCCAAAGCTAAGTGCTTAAGGGTGTTATGTGGTATATTAACTGCTGACAAGTTATATATATATATATATATATATATATATATATATAGAGAGAGAGAGTGAGGTCTACATTTAACATATGTCAAATGCAGACAATGATTAAATTGCTTTCAAAATAAACTTTTAAAGACATCCCTTTAGTAAAACTGTCAACATCACAATATGAAAATCAATTGGTAGATGCTTCTGTAAATAGTAATTGATTTTCATTAATCCGTAAGCATCCTTAACCCTTTTTAGCCCTGCATTCCTGAACAGTTTTAACCCTTTTTCCTGAGCTCCTGAGTCAAAATTCGCAAATAATTGCTATATAATGTTTCACGGTAGATATAAAAATAGTTACAAGTGTTCATCCACTGTTCAACTGGTGGCTGGACATTAAATCATTTTTCTCTACCACCAGTAAAGAAGTGGTCAGGGCTCAAAGGGTTAAGGTGGTAATAGCCAGTAAGTGCCCACAAAAGTAGAAATATTTACCCCTCCCCAACTTATATAAAAAATACCCTAAAGCAATCAATAATAAATAAATAAAGAAAAAGTTAAGTCAACAACCAGATACAATAGTTATAAATTAACTGCATTCTGGGTCATAATTATTTCTACTTAATAGCCATGAGAATAATTTAAAGTACAACTATTTTACCACCTACTGAATAGCCATTAGAATAATATAATAAACCAAAAACAACTGATGTTGCTATCCATTATGACCTAATGAGTACCATATATAGTTGAGCTACCACCCAATACACTTGGCCTGAAATATATATATGTGTACACACACACACACACACTTTGTTCTACACCATTTGGTATAGCTCTCTTGTACTAAACAGTGAGGTAATAATGTGTATTTATTATAGTATAAATTTTAGTTTTGTTATTATACATTGATCAATATTTTTTTACCACCAGCACTCTATATATATATATATATGACAAAAGGAAAACTTTTCTTTACTGACACATTTTGTCTTCTGATGGACCTTATTAAGGCAAATGTAAGGAATTTTTTTTGCAGCAAGTATTTATAAACAGAGGTAAATATATTATGTTTTCAAAATTTTTTAATTCAAGAATGTTCATAATAATTTTGAAAACCTGATATTTTTACTTTTGTTTATAAATACTTGTTGCAAAATAAAATTTTAACACCATATCTGAGGATGAGTAATAGGAGATGCAGTGAGAATCTGGATTCACAAGCAGTCACCAGCTACATGTATATGCATTTAGGATTGTGCAATGTGTTTTAAATTCAGAGTTCCCTTCTCCGAGACTGGTTACCACCCAAGGCTATAAAACCCAGTCTCTCCTGCTATTTTACCTATAGCTGGAGACAGGGGAGAAGAAATTGATTCATACCTCAATATGAGCTGCTAACCATTACTCCACCACAGACGAAATAACGATATATATTTTTATATATTAAGAACAATATTAGGGGAAAATGTATGATAAACTGGAAAAAAGTTTTTGTATGAAGAATTTTGTCCTTTAGGACTTTATAACAAATTTAGTCCAATTAAATCCTAAAGAATAAAATGCACTATGCAAAAATTTTTTCCACTTTGTCATATATTTTTCACCCAATATATATATATATATATATATATATATATATATTTAACAAATGCAAAACAATTCAAGGCAAATCCTCATACAATCCTTCAGAATGGGTTGAAAGTAAAAGATTTGTTTTTTGGTCTACCCAGGTGTTTTCCAAGTTGACAATATATGTTTTTAAAATAGGATACAGAAATCCTGACAAAATGGATTCTTTTCAGAAAATGCTACATGAATTTCTTGCATTTGAGCCATTCTGAGATGAGGATTTGCTTTTAATTTGATACAAAAAAGCTGGGAAAATATAGTAACGACTTTCAATATGAACTTAGAACTATAAAGAAAAGATACAGAATAAATATTAACAGGTTTTTTTTAAAGTTACTCTTTTTCTTTCACCAGCTTAGGGAAAAAGTACTCTGATCCATTATTTAAGCATACATACACACATTTCTTTCTTTCATTTTTGGAACTGATAAAGCCTTGAATGGTGAAATACATAATCAAATCTATTTTCATGAAATCTTTTCCATTTGTCAAATTTAAAAATTTTGTTGGGATTTCTGTATCCTATTTTAAAAATATGTACATATAAATCCTGTTTTTTTTGGTTTTTTTTTCTTTTTTAGGATTTATTTTAAAACCTAATCAAGTAGGCTAAATAATTGTTTAAACCAGTGGTACAATCTTAAGAATCATCCCAACACAAACTTTTGACTTGATTACTTTCTTATATGAGGATTCTAATTTTTGCTAGTATCAATAATTTTAAACCTTGCAATGTGCCATAAAGTGTTTGTGCTCTCCCTATAGTAATGTCATTTGCAATCAAAATTATATTAATTTTTTTTAATTTTTAGAGCTGTCTCTACGTGATTTTGCAGCAATGTCTTTCTTTATGAAATCTCAGTTTGGTCAACAGATAACATGGATTTTTTTATCTTTAATTTTCTTCTTATCTCATAAAACAAAACATTTATACTTCCCAAATGGTTTCTGACTAAATATTAGTTCTTGTTATCATCCTGACATCTTGTTTACATGTCAACACAACTTTTGAATGTGACAGCTGTAGATTTCTTTCTTCTCAAATTGAATATTTCTTTTAGTTTTGCTCTTTGATGATAAGCTATGTTAACTTTTGGATATTATAAGTGTATTAAGTTACCAATTCTACTAATAATTTATTACAAGAGAGATTTAGCTTTTGACAAGCAATAAATTTAAATAAATCCTTATGTTATGGCTGTGGTGAATCTACTTAAAGAGTTCTTGAAATTAATCATACTATTAAATGATAGCGTTGTAAATATATGAGCTAGTCCATTACTATAAAGAGCTCCAGGTCAGAGGTTAGACTTTAGACTGGCAGCCATTTGGAATCAGTCTTCAGGCTAACTAATACAGGCATCACAGCAAGTATTCAAAGCATTATATATAGAGAATCCTTATATGAAGTATGTTATATAAGTAAGTGTGCTTTAAAAATAGCCATAGAATAGTGGCAACAAGGGATTCGAAACTCAGGATTTATAACCATTGTGACAGGGATTCAGAACTCTTACAAGTTGTAACTGGAGTTATGAGAATTTCAACCATGGTTTAAAAAAAAAAAAAACATTCTTGTGAATATGGTGAAAATTTTGGCTTCCATATTTGAAATTCAACAACAATAACAGAAACAGCAAAATCAACAGATAGCAACAGGAATTGTTGGATATAATTTGGAAGAAAACAATAAATTCTTCAATGTCTCTTACGCCAGATGCTGTCCAAATTACGATATCAGAATTTATATACAATCTTGACGAGGGACTGACTTTTTCTGTGTATTTTCGTAGATACGAACAAATATTCCTGCAGGAATGCAGTGGCTGGGATAATGAGGCAAAAACAAGATTGTTGTTGAAGAAAATAGCTCCAATAGAGTGTGAAAAATACTGCAATTATATTTTACCAAGAAAACCAGATGAAATCAGGTTTGAAGACATGGTACACACTCTGACCAAAAATCTTTAGTGATAAGAGCTCTCTGTTTAAAGCTCGTTGGAAGTGCTTGAATCTAACCAAAAAAGAGGATGAAGATATGTATGCTGGTATCATCAATAAAGAATGTGAAAGGTTTAGAATAAACAAAATTACTCCAAATATGTTCAAAGTATTAATTTTCATGCAAGGTTTAACAACTAAAAAAGATGCTGAAATACTAGCAAAAATTTTAACAAAACAAAAATATTACACTGCAAGAAATAGTGGATGATTGTCAGACAATGATAAATCTGAAACACAATGCTGAAGAAATTCAGAAAAAAAGAATGTGCATTGGTACAAGCAAAGGACAAATGTACAAAAAGGAGAATAAATCCTTGTTTCAGATGTGGTAAATTACATCTTGGAAAAGACTGTCCATTTAAAAATGAAGAATGTTATTAGTGTGGTAAATGAAGACATATAAAGTCACACTGCAAAACCAAACCAAGAAAAAATTCTCACAGGAAGAAATTAGTACACAACATTGTGATGGATAAAATGGTCACAGAAAACATAGAAAATTTGTGAATGTGGAAATAATGTGGATGTGAAAGCGACACTGGTAGTGATATTTCAATCAGTGAAGCCACATGGAAAGAAATTAAATTAAAAAATTAATTTTTAAATTTTATTAAAAAGGACTCTCAATGTTGCAATTTCAGTTTCTGGTAAAATAATTCTTTTTTTAGTTTTTGAGAATTGACTTGCAATGTCTCATTCTGTAATAAGTATGTAAAAACTAAAGCTTATGTATTAAAAAATGCTACAAATTTATTGGGAAAGAAATGGATGGAACTCTTTGTACTTTGGGATTTGCCAGTAAATGTTTATTGTAAAAACCTAATTGGACAAGTGACCAATTTAAAAAGTCACTGTGAAAATCTTAAGGAAGAATTAAAAAAATGTTTGCCAGATGTTCTGTCAAATGAACTGGGACAGTGTTCAAAATTCAAGGTGGATTTTCAAGTAAAAATGGTCCAATGCCAGTATTTAAGCCAAAACAGAGCGTACCATTTGCAGCATTAAAACAAGTTAATGAATGCCTAAGAGAGTTACTAAATAATAAGAGGTGTAGTTTATGAGGTATGTAGGATAGATAACAGTTCATCCAAAACTTGAAGAGGTTAAGATTGTAGCAATCAGGAAAACATCTTTTCAGGAGTCTGTTCCACAGAGTAGCAGTTTTTGGGAAGAAACTGTCTGAGTGGAACTTTTTTCTTACTAATGGAATATGAAAGGGATAAGCATGATAATAATAATGGAAGCATCCTCTTGGGAATCTGTTCCACAAAGTAGTAGTTCTTGGGAAGAAACTGAGTGGAACTTTCTTCTTATTAATGGAATATGAAGGGAATGAGAGTCTTAACTGAGAAGGTCTGAGTTGATGGACCTAAGAAATGTTGCTTGTCAGAACATTGGCCATGGAAATAGCAATAGAAGAGTGAGAGGCTTGCAATGTTTCATATCTGGGGAAAGGGGTTGTACAGTGAAAAATAATTAATAATTCACAAAGCAGCATAGAGGCTTTTGAACTCTGTCAAGAATGGCAAGTGAGGACTGGTCAGCAATACTCCATTTTAGGTCTGTTTGAATAACAGATCCACCTACAAGAAGTTTGTTTTCTTGTGTGTTGGGGTCATGGTCAGCAAGTTCATTACTGCTGAATTGTTGGTTCAAGCTTCACTGGGTATCCCATACTTGCAAACATGTGCCAAATTAAGCTTAGTTTAGCGAAAGCTTATTGTGCAGTTGATGTTGCAATGACTTCATTTAGGAGGGAAAGTTTTCTTCAAAGGACATGAAATTGTGGAGAGCCATGATCACCCACATCTGGAAGGGGCAAGACACATAGATTAGACATTGAAATGTTTCTTATAATTTTGACTGATTGTCTTTAGTGTTTTGGAGTGAGTTATTTTTTCTTTGAGTTGAATGATTTATCTGTTGTCCTTGTCTATATCAGTGTAATCCTTTCTAGCCAGTCATATATATTTGCATTCTCAGGTCACAAGTATGGTAATGGTGAAATTAGTCGTTTCCATACAAGAAACATTTGGCATTCATTGACCAAACATTTAGCATGTCAGTTGAAATTTATAACTTCTTTTCCTTAAAACAGTTTATCAGGAAATCAAACTTCTCAAATTCACTGTTAATGCTTTTTCTAGTATTGATGGAAGTTTCCTTCCAAAACTTTTGTTTTTGGTAGTGAAGAAAGTTAACAGATTGATTATATCATCATTTTCTCTTCAAGTTATGCACAATCCATTTAAGTTGTTGTTGCTGTTGGAAGTCTTCAAGTGATGCGGTTTATAATAAGTAACTTTTGGTTACTTGACTCACAAGTCCAGTTGAATGATATAACATCTTGTAATAATCTGAAGCTAGATGCCTTCTCAAATTTTAGCAGGCTAATCAAAGTTATGATCTAAAGGAGCAAGGAAATTGCTCATGTGATAGTAACATTGAATTAACCACATGCATAAACTTTTAACAAGGAGTTGGTTGTGGATTTATAGCAAATTATCAAATTTCAATTTATAAAAGGACTTTAAAAAGTGCAAGTTGTGAATAATAATTTTGACTGGATACAGTTCTGACAAGGATTAGTGTGCTAGTAGTTGAAAGTAGTAAGCTAGTTAATTTTTTTTTTTAACCTATTATATCCCAAAGTGCCTGCAGGTATATTTTACTTTATTTTTTTTTATTTTTTAATCTTGTACCCTTGGCTAGCAGTTAGAAGCATCAAACCTGATTAGTATTTAGATGAGTGACAACTGAGGAACACCAGATACTACAAACTGCTTCCAGCCTTGTAACACACTAACAAGACTTCAAAATTCCAAAGAGAATTGGTCTCAAAAATTTCAGTTAAGTTTCATGCTATTATTTGCCAAATATCTCTGGACACAGTTTAAATCATTTAAGTCCCATGTAAATTTGGGGAGGTTTCTTTGTTCATTTTCTCCAAGGTGATATGATATTGAATCAGAAATTAGCAAGTGTAGAGAGAGTGTCTGTATGTGTTTGTTTTTACTCCTCAATTTGTTTAACTAGATTTCTCTTCTTCATCCCCACTTTTTTTTTTTTTTTTTTTTTTTTTAAATTTCAACTCCCATTCTAATCTTCAGCCCGGTGACTGAACCCAGAACTCTTGTGCCTACCATTGTACAGAAACATAGCTAAGAAATTTACATTTGTAACATTTTCTTAATGTTTTTTTTCTTTTTCTGTTGTCTTACACCAAATGATTGTGACAGGATGGCATTTTGTGACTGGCTGACACACAGTGCTTTTTACCTTTACTTCCTTTTTTTATTCTTTCCAGTGAACCAATTACTTCAAAGCATTTTGGAAACTTAAAAAAATGTTCAACAATGACAAGTTATGATTTTTCTTTAAAAGATGATAATACTAAAAGCCAGAAGATTAGAATAAATCTTGTGGTTATTTCAATGCTTGATAACCATTTACATAGACATCATGAGTTGGGAAAGGGCTCTCCATATGAATCAAAAGGACATTGGCACTTTTTTTTTTTTTTTTTTTTACTCAAGATATAACTCCAACTTTGCTCCCATGATAAAAAAGACTATCATTATTTGCCGGTGCACATATAACAAGGTTCCCAGGGGCACTTTGACACAGTGTAACGGTTAACAATCTTATCTCACTAGAACAGTTACAGTTACGACAGTAGTGAGTTTGATCCTCACTAGGTGCTCCATACTTTTGGTTTTGTGCCACATCTAAGCTGTGCTTAGAAAATCACCTGGGCACCTTGGCGTGGTGTAATGGTTAACAAGGTTGTCTCACTAGAACAATTATGACTCAGTAGTGCATTCAATTCTCACTGAGTACCCTATACTTTCTGCCTTATGCCACATCTAAACTATGCTTAGAAAATCACTTTAAAAAGGTTCCCCATAAGATACATTGCAAATATATTTATCCTTTTTTGCCTTCTACTCTCTTGAAAAAGTAACATCAAACACCCATGAATATAAATATCTCAAAGAGTAACCTTTTTTTTCATAGTTAGCTTGATAATGCAACAAAATTCTTTTGTAGTTTTTTTTTTTTTTTGCCAATTTTAGTGTTATATCACATGCTAGTTCAAAGAAAAAACACAAAATAATCACTGAACTTTCAAAACATTTACAAATTTAAAGAAAAAGAAAAGTTTCAAATTAATTTACTGATAAACCATGTTATCTAATTTATGTAAAATGAATTGGCCTGAGTGTGGGAAAGGAGGAAAAATACAAACTAACCAAAACATAAAAAACAATTACTTTAACATAATGAAGTGCCTCAGTAAATTAATCTATAAAAAGATCCTGTATATCATTCTTTTAATATATATAGTATCTTTTGACAATCTATAGCTGTTTAAGTATTCCTGGGTATGATGTCAAACTACATCTGGTAGCAAGGCCTCTAATTAGAAGATTGGAGGTTTTGAGGAACCACCTCTTAACCTCTCCTCAAGGACACATGGCCCAGTGGATAAAGATGTTGGTTAGATAAAGTGACTAGATCCAATGAGTTGTGAGTTCAATACCAGGCTACATAAGTGGTGTACCAAAAAAACATGGAGAGTTAAGTTAAAAGGGAAATAACTGAGACATCTGGAAGAGGCATGACATGTGGAACTAGAACAATCTACTCCAGTGGATGAAATAAAGGGTTTGGTTTGAAATTCCAATCACCTGAAGGCCAGAGCGTAAAATGGCAATGAAGATGAGGAAAATAGTCCAGATAATGTAAATAATCATAATACTTCATCTCTGAGACGTAGACAGATGATTTTTTTTTTTTTGTGTGTTCATCAGAATAAATCGGCAACTGATTGCATGCAAAAATTTCAGTTTTGTGGAAGAATACCTTTATTCAACCCACATTTCACTCTCTTTGTATCTAATTAATCCCTTTAACTCTCCTTAGAAAAAGAAAAAAAATATATCTCTTTCTATCTCCTTCATACTCAGTGATTTTTCTAAAAAAAAGCTAATTTTCTGCAATCAATGTGGCCCTTCACATTTTTTTTTAATTATGCTGGCCTGTTTTAAGGTAAAAGTCTGTCCAAAAAATACTGTTGATACACCCTAATAGTAGTTACCTTCCTTTAGATCAGGGTTTCTTAACTGGGGTCCATGGATGGGTTTTAGGAGATCGGTGAGGATTAGACAAAAATTAACATTTATATTTGCTATACAGCCCTTGTCCCAATCAACAGTTTCCCATTGAAAGAAATAAAGGAAAATGCACCCAGCCACTACTTACAATGCCAACCACTAGGCAACTCTTGACTTGCTGGGTCCATGGTTACCATTTAAACATGTGTCATCATTCTCTGTACAACCGTCATCTTTTGCCACTCCATAAGAGCAAGTGATAATTCTCATTTTCCACAGTTTATCATGACTTGATTATCTTCTCATATACTGATGAGGATTAATTGACAACAATTTCTTTCAAGCATGGCTGGCTGAAAAGTGATGTGCGTGCAGTATGGAGAAATGTATGTACAAGTGTTTTGCAAAAGCAATCAGACTGTGAGTGTCTGCTTGTCTGTCTATGAAGGGCTAGTACTTATAGGGATTTGTGACTCAAAATAAAGAACCACTGCTTTAGATTACTGTGAACTCAAAACCAAAGCATTTGACAAATAATATCCTTGGAGAACAAAGTGACTAATGCTTCCATTATTCTAATTTTTACTCTTTGATTTAATCTGTAAAATGTTTTCTTTTGTGTATGTTGTAATGATTTGTTAGAAAATATTGTGGTTATCAAACACCAATACCAATAACTAAATTTGAGATTTCCACTTGTAAGAAGTTAGTCTTTAGTTGCTTGCAGAAATCAATATCTATTAATCTTTTTAAACCTAGTATTTTAAATATAAAAATGTAAATTTCTATGCATAAATTAAGTTTTGTCATTTTATATATATATAATGTCAAAGTGGGAAATAGTTTTCTTGTGACATATTTTGTCCTTTAGGAATTCATTTGTCCGCTGAAGTCTGAAAGGACAAAATGCATCAAAGGAAAATTTCGACTTTGTCATACATTTTTTTCCCAATATTGTTCTTAATATATAAAAATATATATTGTCATCTCGTGTGCATGTATATATATATATATATATATATATATATATATAACAAAGACACACATGACAGAGTGGAAAAAATTCTGCATAATGTATTTCCTTCTCTAGAAGAACTTCATTGAACAAAAGTATTTTTTTTATTGATGGAATTATGTGTAGGAGGGAAAGGTATAATCACGAACATTGGTTATAATTATGTACAGAGTGAAAACTGAAAATGTGGGAATGCTGAAATTTTAATTTTTGAGTGTTAAATGTTTTTTGTTTTTTTTCTTTTTTAAATAAGTTTGGGCATACAGTTTAGATGATTTAAAATTCAGTACATAGTTATAACTGACACTCGCTTTTATACCTTAGTCCAATGACGTCCTAGAAAATGAAGCATTACACACATTGTCATCCAATTGCCTAACATTGTTCTGATATATATATATATATATATATATATATATATATATATATATATATAGAGAGAGAGAGAGAGTTTTTTTTGCTTGTAAACAAATATGCTGGGCTGGAAACTTTCCACTTTTTCATCATGCCTGTCTATATTGTTTTTTTTTCTTTTAAGCATTTCAATTTTCTTGCAATATTTGAAAAACCAAAAAGCTTTTAGGTGACTGGAAACTGGAAAAGTTTTTTTTTTCTATTTTTGCTTTTGTTCAATTCCTGAATCATTGTTAAACATACCAAATAACCAAAGGATACATTATTGAACATTATTATTTGATTGAAGTTTAGTAGCTAAAATGGCTTCTCTCAGTTCAATGATTCTTCTGTGCATGTGCACTCCAATCAGTAAAGCTGTTAAGTACATCCATACATGCATATGTTTCAAAACAACTTATTAAAATCAGTAGCATATATATTTTATTCACTACTTAGATGTGCTGTAGTAAGATTGCCCAAGTATTTTTTGTATGATGGAAATTTATATTATGAAATGTGACCTATTCCGTAGCTTTTTAATTTTTTTTTTTTTTACTTATAAATGGAAATCAAATCTTAAAAATAACAGTTGAC
Source organism: Acanthosepion pharaonis (assembly GCA_903632075.3). Classification (NCBI taxonomy): domain Eukaryota; kingdom Metazoa; phylum Mollusca; class Cephalopoda; order Sepiida; family Sepiidae; genus Acanthosepion; species Acanthosepion pharaonis. The sequence continues at coordinate 1,078,947 of CAHIKZ030000462.1, forward strand.
CATATTTCTGTTATTGCTGATTATTAATTTCCTCTTTATCTTTACACACACACACATATATATATCTCTATATATATATATATATATATATATATATATATATATATACACAAATGAGATTAGAATGAAAAGATAAATTCAAATGTTCATAACATTAATTTAAAAGAGGGCTCAATACAAAGAGCAGAACAATAGTTATTTATTATAAGTTTTTACATATGGACAAACAAGTACTCACAACAAAGATGCATATTTGTTCTGATGCATAAGCATCTCATCAGGTGATGACATGCTTACGCATCAAAACAAATATGCATCTTTGTCATGAGTCCTTGCTTGTCCATATGTAACAACTTATATATACACTAGTTTACCTATACTGTAAAAAAAGAAAAAAATGATGCCAGTATTTAAACAGTTAAAATTGCATTTGGTTATACTTTTTCTTTTATCTGTACATTTTAGTTTTATTATATCTAACAACAAATTCTACTTTTTAAAATATTAAAAATAAAAAATCACAAGAATAAGAAATTAAAATGTTGCAACCTAATTTCTTCTACTTACTAATAAAATATTGTCTTATAGTCATCCAAGGTTTGTTTGCTTATTAGTGTCTGAGTGATAATACCTATTAATAACAGAATATCTCATTATATTCAGAGGGAATGATCTGACTGAATGATTGATAAATATATAGTAAAATACTGATTCATTTATTAACATACAGCCAAACATCAGATTTTTAAAATTTTCTAATTTAAAATAACACTGGTCATCATATGATCACAAAAGTTAAGCAATATCAAGCCTGGTCATTACCTAGGTGGGTGATTGCTTGGTTATACTAAGTGCTGTAAGTTTGGATATGCAGGTGGTGAAATGGATAACAGCTGGGAATTTGTAATCAAAGAGCTGAGTTCCAATTCTAGTAGGTCCATTATATTCCTGCAATCCAAAAATATTTTCTGGCTTTAAATAACCTGCAAAAAGTTGGTAAGTCATAAAAAACAAATCAATCTAATTTAAATATTTTGTTTTTGTTAATGGTTTCTTGATCGAGTTGAAAATGGTTCAGCAACCCTTTGTGGTTATATGCATACATAATTACTAATACAGAACATTTAGAACTGACTTCAGATTTAATATATAAATTTTTTTGAGAAGGCTGTTATATATTTCATAATGGGGAAAATGATATATAAATTTTTAATTTTTATATATCAAGAACAATTTTAGGAATAGCAACAAAATAAAATCCAGAATATTCATCAGATTCTATTTAAGAGCACCCAGAATTTGTAGCCCTCAATATTTACATGAAGAGGAGAAATACATTGAAAATATTAAGCTCCTCCAATACCCTATTTCGTATTCAATGCAAAACAAAAATCTTGTAAATTATTCAAAATAGAAAAGGGGATCTTCCTGACAAACCCAATGAACCAAAATATATTGTTCTACCCTCCAAAAGTTCTGAAAAGAACTTAAGTTTAACATAAAATTTGTTATAACTACTTCTAAAACAATAAAAAAAAACTTAATACAAAACAAAATAGACTAAATTCCTCCTTCAATTTTTAGCTTATCACCTGTAATAATTGCCACGAGGAATACAATGGAGGAACCTCAAGGAATTTAAATAAATGGGATCTTTTACAAAACAACATACTCAGTGTATTACTTGCTTACTGTATTGAGTCTGACCATAACTTTGATTTAAAAAAAAAAAAAAAAAATGCTACTCGAATTACAAGAGAAGCAATTTACTAAGAAGAAAATGTATAGGAAGTGCTTTAATCGCGAGATTATCCACAATAAATTTATGTCCAGATTTCACCATTCTTGGCAGATCTTCTATTATCACAAAGTAGGATATTTAATAACAAGTGATGAAAACCTGAAGAAAAAGAAACTAAATGATATTAACTAGATTATAGTCTAGTTGATATCATTTATATAACAACACATTTAAAAAAAAAAAAAAATTAAATTTTCAGTATCCCCCTCTCCTGCATGTGCAGTCACATCAATGTAAATATCATTTTAGTCTGATTAAGTCCTAAACGATGAAACCTGTCACACAAAACGTTTTCCACTTTGTCATAGTTTTGCCTAAAATATTTCATAATCACTGCCTGTGGATTCTTATGGCAATTGGTGAGATATTGTTTTTAGGAAATTTGTGCTCTTTGAGATTGTCTCTTAGTAGTAGCTATCAGTAAAGCAGTTGTAATCTTGAAAAAGATTACTCACATGTGTATTCATTATTGTTTTAACTGCAATTCATATAAAAGAAGGAAAATAGCATATAACTAGCTGAATGCTTTAATTGATAGTCAGTTTTGTTTATGAATCTTAAGAATAATGGACAAAACTGATAATAATAGCACAGAACAACCTGATAATAAATAGGACAGGTTGTTATAATGTTAATATTATTTTAGAGAAGAAATAGTAGCTGAAATGCAATGTGTTATACAAGAAAGTGAAAAATCATCTGGCTAATAAATAATACTCAAATATAAAGTAATAGAAATTTTAATTCCAATAATTGTTTGGACTGTTGATCTCATTCTTTTTGCTATTTTTATTGTAATCAAAACATCTTGGCTTATCTAAACAGTCTTCTTTCTCTGATATCTAATCCTTATGGAAGCCGGGAAGGAATCTTTCTCTACCCGATGAACCAATACTTTAAAATAAATAATTGAAGAGGGAGAAGCTGCCCATTAGCCTTGCAGATAAACTTCTACATCAGAGTGGTATGGATTTCTTTGCTTGGCAAAGGAAGGATTTGAGAACAAAGAGGTACATAAAATATAGAATTGCTTGTATCACCAAAGATATTTTGAAATGTAGTATAATGGGTTGGTTTGACTAGTATATTTGCTACTTTTTTTCCCTAAATTTCTTATGCCAATGCCATACTGATGTCTGTTTAAGATTAGTGAAATTTGAGTACAGATCCTTATGAGTTGCTTTAATTTTTGTATGGTGGTTGGGGGTGCGGGATTGACAATAATCATTTAGTGACACAAGTCTTACTAATTAACCTATAGCTGGAGGAAGAAGACGTGGATTCATACCTTTCCCAACACATATAACAAACCTGGAACTCAGCTCTCCAATTATCAATTCCAAGCCATTATCCATTACTCCACAAGATTACAGCACCGGGTATTCCAAAGTCATTACCTATCTAGGTACTGACAAGGCCTAGCAAGTGTGTGTGTGTATATATATATATATATATATTTTACTGTAAATGTTATTTTTAGAGGGTACATGTGTGTGAGTTACTATCCCTGCCTTTGGGGGAGGGGGAATAGCAATTCAAATTCATGTATCTGCTAAAAGTAATGCTCATAATAATAAGAAATAATCTTGAATAAATAAATAAAAAATGAATTTAAAAATTGCTGTTTACATTTTGAGTATAAAAAAGAAACTAACAGATATAGATTCTGTGAAGTCCCAACAAGACTCTCCTTATGTAGGTAATTGAACTTTGCAGATTTTTAGGACTTTTTGATCTAGCCCAGTTGTTATTAATTTTAAGAAAAAAAAAAAAAAACAAGGATAAGAACTCATATGCACCTACTAAAAATAAAGTTTATAGTAATAAGAAATAATGTCAAATAAAAAATCCATTTAAAAATATATATTAAAGAATATCAAGCACTTAAAATCCCATAGGTAATAATTTTTATTTCATAAGAGCTCTAGAAAACACGTTGAACAAACTGGAGGTATTTTGTTTACACTTTTTTACCTCTCTTTTCCATTGTTGTTTTTAGATCATTTTCTTCCAGTCATTTTGATGGGCAATAGTAAAATTCTGAAATTTGGAATGATCTCATATCTTAAAATACAACCAAAAATAAAATGCTAAAATTGATAAAAAAAAAAAAAAACTTAATGATTTCATTATAATTATGTAACAATATTCTGCAGGCAAATCTACAGTTTGTTATGTTATGGTTACAAGCTATAAACATAAATTGAGCTTGAAATATTGTGTAATCAGCTCTAATTTTTTGTAAAATATTTGAATATGATATAATGAATAATTTGCATTGGAAAAAGTAATTTTTGATTTTTTTTTCTTCTCCTCTGCCAAACAATATTTAAAAAAGAAAAAAAAATTAATTTAAAATTTCATCATGCACATGTGTAATCACATTAATGTCAACATTACTTTAGTCTGATTAAGTCCTACAGGACAAAATGCATCACAAAAAAAATGTTTTCCACTTTGTCATAGATTTTTTTCTAAACATGTCCATACAAAGATGAAATAAGGTGCTGCTATTGACAACTATAATATTGCCATTATTCTTAGATATATATTTCTGCAATTCCTAACAGAATAGGTCTGTTATGCAAGTATAAAAATATAAATTTACACATAAAAATAAACAAAATTAATACAAATAAGTGAGAAAGTAAAATTACCAGAGACTTTGTATGATTATTAATTTGGTCATGTTTGCAAAAAGTGATGAGTATTTATCTGAACACAGACATCTACAAAATGTCATATAAGGCAGTTCAAAGTGGGAGTTCCATGCACCTATACAGAGAACCATAGGCCAAAACGACTCTAGACATTTTTCCTTTTGGGAATCCTTGAAGTGCTTAGGATTAATCTGGGAAGGTATTACCTGGGGGAGGCGTCAGTCTACTGAAACTGGAGATCCTGAATTTATGCCTCAAAGTTTAAGAAGCAAAAAAAAATGTCAAAAGGACATTTTTCTCTTGACACTGCTAATATTGTATAATCCTTTGGTAATTTTCTTGTTTTTAAAAGCTATTTTTAGAATTTTAATAAAACCATAAATAAAACTGAATTTAGATTTTTTTTTTTTTTTTTTTTTTTTCCTCAAAATATTACAACAAAAATGTTAGACTTTATTTATTCAAGAAAGATGTGAGAACAATATTTTTTATAAGAGGATAGAATTTGATTTGTGAACTGTAACAACAATTTTTTTTTTTTTATAAGATTATAAAAATATTCTTAGAGTTCACTATTTTTAAAACAATAAAAATTACAGAGGGTGGAAAATATCCTTTTCACACACGTTTTAACCTGACCCTAAGTTAAACTTTGCCATTTATTTTTTTTTTTTTTAAAAGCCAATCAATAATCTTGTTAGCTTTCATCAGACAAAGGAGATTGTTGTCACAAAGGTCAAGTGTTCTGAGATCAGGTCATATTTCTGCTTGTGAAGAATTAAGATCCATCACCTTCACCATGCTTATGAGTTTTTTTGTACTTAGGAATTTTTCAAAAGCTAGAATTAAACTTTAGGTTGATAAACATTCTCAGTTTACTTACATGACTTAAATAATTTATAATACAAAACTGCTGTTTCCACTTTGTATATTTTAGCAGTTATTTCCATTTTAAGATTTGATTTCCATTTTATGTTTTATTTTTTTCTCATTTAAACCTGGAAAATTCTAGTTAACCTTTTTTCTAATTTTGAAATCACAGAACTGAAGCATTTCTTTTGTGTACCTTGGATTTTACGGTCCTGGGTGGTAAAAATCATGCATTTCTATAATTATGTTTTTCATCCCACACAGATTCTTGTGGAAATCTCTGGAGGAAAAAAAAATCTGCAAATACAAACCAAAAAAAAAAAAAAAACAACCTGCAGTAATATATTTACTGATTAATGAATATGCTTGATAGGCTCATAAAACCCTATACATGCCAACCAATTGACAATATCTTTACAAATAAACTGAAATGTGCATATGTACATACAAACAGACGCAAATATAAAATATATATATATACTGACAATCATCGTTTAGGGTTGGATTACATCCAGCCTAAAGTATTCATTCCTTATTCTCCTTTGCTGAAGATCTCCTTAAGAGAAACATAAGTTTTGTCAGTCATATTAAAATTTGACAAGTGTAAATTTAAACAACTGCTGTGAACATTCCAAAAAAAAAAAAAATCTATAATAATTCAAATTGTCAGGAAAAAATTGTTTTTCTTATTTTTTATTTTTTCCTTTCTATTCTATAATATTAAATAAAAAAAATTTAATTTTGCTGTTTTTTTTTAATTTTCTTTGTGTGTGTGTATATTCCTTACATGTATAAGATTGCTTTATTTTCAATTCCACCAAAAGACCTTTTTAATATACATAAAAACATTTGTTTTATTTACCCAGTTACAGTGCTATTTCAAAATGGCTTTTTTTTTTTTTTTTTTTTTTTTTTTTTTTATAGCATTCCTGAGGATCTTTTTGTCAGCATACCCACACTTTAAAATAATTTAATTCCTTACATTTATAAAATTATTCATTCTTAAATTCTATAGTCCATACTTTCACTTCTACGCTTTTTTCCTATATTCTGCTTTATTTTAACTTCCATTAATAGAATGGAATATAATAAATTTAAGTAGAAATACAGGAAGAAATTGTATTTTAAGTATAGATGAAAAACTATAGATTACTGAATTTTAATCTAATAATAGCAATAGCAACATTATGACTAGTGTGTTGTTACAGTTGACTAATTTGTTTTTTTTTTTTTTTGTAGCTTATCAACAATTTGTGAGTTATTTAAAGCCAAAATAGGTTTTGGATTGTAAGAAAAATTCTTTTTGTGTGAATGAATATTGTATTAACATTTTTTTTCTTTGAGATAATAATGATTTAATAATAAAAGCCTTACTAATTAACCCATAGCTGGTGGAAGAGGAGGTGGATTCATACCTTTCCCAATGGTATTTGCATGTAAGTGAATATAATGAACTCGGTGGTAATTGGAACTCAGCTCTCCCATTAACAATTCAGAGCCATTATCCATTGCACTAACTGCACATCCAAGCTTACAGCACCTGGTGTTGCCAAGTGGTCAACCATCTAGGTACTGACCAGGCTTGATGTTGCTTAACTTTGGTGATCATACAGGAACTGGTGTTTTAATGTGATGTTGCCATAAGCCTAACAGAATTATGCTCAGGCAATATAGTTAGAAGCATTATTTTATTAATGAACATTTGGTTTTAGTTATTCCAATGGAAACTGAATACAATGAAGAAGCAAAAAATACATTGAAAATGTGGCTATATCAGAAAAAATTTCTTGTCTGTTCCATTGTAATTGCACTGGCAGTCGACCGAATTATTTATTCAGCTTTAGCATGATCAGTCAAGGATAGCCTGCTGGGCATTTATAAATTTATGCCCGTTTGTCATAGTATCAAAACTTAATCATCTATCATTTAAACATTAATAAATAAATTATTAATTTTAAAGCATCTCCTCTCCCAACTATGGATTAAATAGTAGGACTTCTATCTGGAAAAAAATCACTTATTCTCAAAAAAATGTTAATACAATATTCATTCACACAAAAAGAATTTTTCTTACAATCCAAAAACTCACAAATTGTTGATAAGCTACAAAAAACAAATTAGTCAACTGTAACAACACACTAGTCATAATGTTGCTTGACCAAATTCAGTAGCATCTATTTCTCTGTGTCCAATTGCTATTATTAGATTTAGTTCTTTTAAAAAATAAATAATGCACATGTTTTGAAGCCTGTCTAGAAAGAGTTTACATTTCAATTGTTTTTATTTTATGAGTTTAAATTAGGGTCCTGGTGCAAAAAATACATGCAACCCTGGGCCTCTTTGCCCTCTACGATTAATTCACTACAGAACAACAATTTTGACATAATAATGCATTATTTTTCTCTCTTTTTGGTTTGTTATAGTTATTTGGGTTGCATGATTTTGCTACAACATCAAGTTGGATAAACAGTTTATGTTGCTTCAACCTTCCAAATAGAAAGGAAATTTAGTATTTGAAACATGGTTTGTTTATTTGTTGTTTTTTAATGTTATAATACTAATCACTGGTGATAGTATAAAATCTTCAACTATTTCAGCCATGAAATTTTTTTTTTTTTTTTTTTTTTTTAACTAAACTTATCCTGACACAAAGTCCATAAATGTGGCTCACCAGTGTAATTTGAACTCAATACTATCATAATTGATTTGCAAGACTTACTTGCCAATCATTGATTCACAGTGAGGTGAGCTAAGCTTCATGTGTTGGAAGCCAATAAGAATCAAAATTACATAAGTAATAATTATCTGTGAAATTATATTTAGTCAGTGTTCCACTTAAGAAGCCTTGGTTCTGAACCTTTGGAAAGGCTCCCTTTGATCATGCCCCACCCCCATAATTCATTGAATAAAGATGTTAATAGCTTATATTATTGTATAATATACTATTAGTGAATAATTTAATGACAAGAGGAAAGGACAAAAAAATAAACGGGATTCAAGAAGACAGAAGATGGTGACTGACTTTGCATTTAAATTTTTGAAGATTGTAGTTATCAGTGAAGCAAGGAAACGGAAGAGAGTTCCACAGGTGGGAAGTGCAAGAAAAAAACTGTTGGTGTAGAAGTGGTGGATGCATTTACCTATTTCAACAGTAAATGGGTGGAACCAAGATGCCAGTCTAGTAGCAAGCTTAAATTCATGTATTTGGGGGCACCAGAGAAAGAAGCTTGTCCGAACAGTTGCCATGAAAATATTTGTAGAAAAGACAGAAAGAAGCCATGCCACGTTGGTGAGAAAGTGACTGACAAAAGAAAAGATGCTATGGAGAACTTGGGTCACCTTGTAGGGACATGGTAGCTAAAAAGAAAAACAAACTACTAATCATCCAACATAATCAACTATGAATAAAAAGAGAGAGAAGAAAAAACTATTCTTAGTTGTCTCTTTTCTTCTTCCTCTTATCTCTTTTTATTCATTTTGTCTACTCTATAGATACAAACTGAAAATATGTATATAATCAACTATATTTCTCTCTCTCATGGTTATCCGACCCTTCTGAGCTTAATAATTAATCCACTACTGTATTGATGAGATATAGATTGGCATAGATGCATAACACAAAGATGGTAATTGTTTGATTAAAACTAAGTTTAACAGTATATCTGAAGAGGATTAAAATTCAACCTGCAAGACCTGGATCATCATATTGTAATTCTCTTGGAAATGGAGTGGCTCTTACAGCGTGTGTCACTGGCGATGGTTCGAGGTAATGCTTTCTCCATCATTGTGGCTAGCAGAGGTTAGAAAAAATTGTTTATTGTTACGTTGTTCTGGAATTGTCATCAGTGGTCAACTGTTCTTGTTTTGTTTCAATAAATTCTCTTGTTCCTTAGTTAATGCATATATGTTACACCCTGCCAATATCTTATATTTATTATGGACTTTTCCATTTTGATCACGAGACAGAAAAAAACGTATCAGAAACATTGCTTGATTTCAGTGAGAAAGTAGAAGTGGTAACAGTCTTATGTGCTTAACAACTGCTTCAGCAAAATGGAAAAACTTGTCAATTTCAAATCTTTTCATTTGTACCCTTTTACTTCTTAAATTATGACCTGTACTCATACTTATGATTGTTATTGCAAACAATACCATATGGAAATTTTTATGGGTATGTTGCTGAGTGATTAGAACATTTGCATTCTGACCATGAGACACAGGTTCGAATCTCACCATAGTTGATTTGTCAAGGAGGAGACTTCCTGATGTCATCAGACTAGAGGAGTCAATCCCAGCATACGGCACCTTTGGAAAGTGCCTGAAAACCATACCACAAGTTGAACCAAGCCGTGTGAGTGAAATTGGGTAGACAGAACCCTTGGGTGCTGTCGATAACTGTGTTAGCATGAGTCACAAGTCATCGTGGCCGAGGGCTTGAGCATGCTGGCTTTCTTCAAATTGTTGATCACACTAGATAACATGCTCTTTCACAGAAATGGTAACTAAGGTCTGCTCTGCATAGTTGCAGTATAAACCACAGGTTGGTTTTGTGGGTGTTGAATAAACACAAATGTGGCTGAGCAAGCGTCTGCAATAGGGATCGGCTAGCCACCCTAGTAGACAGGTATCCTCAAATACAAGTGGCCAGCTATACATAGTCACAGAACTCACAAAGTAGCTTATTCAAGCATTAACTTTTCATCAGAAAATTTAAATAGTAAAAAATTTTCACAGGTACTAGTATATTTTACATCATATTTGATATTTTCTTCATTTTCTGGGTCTTTTAAGAGTAAAAAACAACTAAAACTCTCTTGTGAAATTGAGGGATGACATGTAGCAATAATTAGGAATATAATGAATTTAAAAGAACAAAGATTCCTTCAAATCTAACAAACATTAATTTTGTTTCTATTCAAGGACAGGATGGCAAAGTTTAACAAACAAACAGTTTTTATCTTTTTATCTGCTGTTAATGTATACATATTCAACAATTTTTATTGTTTTAAAAATCTATTTTTAGAATTTTAACATAGGAAACTCGATCTACAGTTTATTTATTTTTGAGAATTGGTAACAAAAATTTAGCTACTATTATTAAATTATTTATTTACAAGAATAATTTTATATTTACAAGATTATAAAAATATGTGAACCAACAATAATGCAATATTTATTATTTATCATATTTTAAAGAAATAACTATGAAAACAGTTTATTTATTCATAGATCATTTTTATAAATTTATGAATAAAAAAATTGTATAAAATCTATGAATAAATTTATGAATAAAAAAAATTAAGAGAACAAAAATTTTAATTATAAATTTTACAAAAATACATTTAATCTCACCACATAAATTTGCTTAAGTTGAGAGATTGATTTCATCTGATTTTATGGCTTAACACTGTGTGTTATTTAAAACAAATTTCAAATTCCCAAGTAGTATCTAAGTACTGACCAGGCTTGATGCTGATTAATTGACAGCCAAGAAAAAGAAAAATTCATTTTTATAAGTTTGAGTTTTATTAAAATTCTAAAAATTGCTTTTTAAAACAATAAAAAAGCAAAGTGTGTATACTGTAATAGCAGTATCAAAAGAAAGACCATCCTTTTGATGCACTGATTGCAGGTACGTACAGGGTGCAATGTGTAAATTGTCACTATTTTATATTTTTAATTTTGTCGACTGCACAGTATAGTAGGGTCAGTTGGGCACCGTCTGTGGGAAAAAGAGCACCATGAGGCATTTCACTATGCCAGAAATTTGGAAATGACATGCTGCACTGGGAGTCAATCTGAGGACAGTGTAGAGGATTCAGAAAAAGTTAGATGAGTCTAATGGTTATTACAAAGGTATTTGGAATGATCACTAGTGATTTTGACATTATGCTTCTATTCATAAACCCACAGGACCTCAGACTCAACACAGAGGCCTGCATCAAGTGCCTTGAGGAGGTAGTGCTGCCCTGGGTCAAGAGGGTGGCTGCTGGAAGACATTATGTCTGGCAACAGGATTCTGCACCATGCCACACAAGCAGAAGAACCCAGCCATGGATGTCAGACAATTTCTGCAACTACATCATTCCTTACAACTGGCCATCTAACTTCTCAGGCTACAACCCCTTTGATTATTATGTTTGGGGCACAGTTGAGCAACAGAACTCACTGTAAAACCAAAGATGAACTGAAGGCAAGGATTATAGCAGCATTCACCAACTTAAACAAGAAGTCCGCCCAGAAGAGTTGCATTAGATTCCAAAGTTGTCTGGAGGCCATAGTTGAAGCCAATGTCAGTGTTATTTTCATTTTTGCAAAATTCAGATGATAATTTATCCATCGCATGTATGTTAAACTTTGTGGTTATTGGGTATTCAAAAAGGCATGATGTCTGGCATTGTCCTCATAGAAGACAACACCTGACTGTTTAGCCAATTCTAGATACTTTTCATTGATTGCTGTTTTCAATTGGTCCAACTGGAAACAGTACTTATCTGAATTCAATGTCTGATTTTGTGGAAAAATCTTATGAAATGTTTTTCCAATTCCATCAGATACATAACATTACCTTCTTGAGATGCAAAATGGCTTTTGAAGTGGTTAGTAACAGCTCATTTCATTTTCTCCGGGACCTCTTTTGCTCCACATTGTTGTAAACAATCAATTTTTCATTACCTGAGATTGTTGTTCTAAAAAAAATAGCTTGTTTTTGTTATGTTTGAGCAGAGAATCACAGATAGAAATGCAGTTCATGAATTTTTTTTTTTTTACATTAAATCATGAAGCATTCATACATCATAGTGTTTCATATAACCAAGTAATTTTAAATGCCTTACAATGCTCATATGATATGTGGAGTATATCTTCAAAATTCTGTCATGTGACATATGGATTATATTTTAATCAGCATTTCAATTTACTCATCATCAGTATCTGCATGCCTGCTGAAATGTTTTTGGTCTTCCAGATCAAAATTTCTACTTCTGAACCTAATGATCCATTTACAAATACTACTTTCAGCTATGACACAATCTCTATAAAGCACATATATTTTCTGTAAATAAAAGATCATCAATTGATGTAAAATCATTACATTTTTCTTCATTTTTACTTTTAATCCAAAATCATTTAAAATTCACAATCCCCCACACAATTCATATAGAAAAACGTGTTGAAAAGTCATCTTTCAGGATATGTATACATGTCATAAATTTCAGATACAAGTGACACAAAATCACGTTCTTTTTTATATGCCATGTTTCCTTGGCAATCATGGCTCTCCACAATTTCTTGTCCTTTGTAGCTCTTAATAAACTGTCTTTTTGTTATTTCTCCTAAACTCTGTTCCACTTTACTTAAGCTCACTAAGTATGTTGTGCATTATTTTCTTCTGTCTTTCTTGCCTTCAGTCTGTCTTGCGAGTATCAGATTCTCCAAGCCCTCTTTCCTCATTATGTGTCCTAAAAATTTCAACTGTCTCTTCCTAATGTTAAGTATAAGTGTAGCCTTCTTCTTTCCCGGTCAGTCCAATCGCCATGGCTGATCAATGAGTTGATTACTTTGGTCCAAGCCTTGCCTTGTCACACATTGTGTTTGATTTTGATCACAAGGTTGGCAAGGATTGATCATCGACAGGAATCATTGTATTGGTTTGGTCAGGGCAGAGTGAAATTGCAAGTAAAAAAAAAAAAAAAAAAAAATAATTTGAATAAAAGAAAATGATTTTATATAACATTTTGTACAGAGCTGGTATTGCAATTATCAATTCTTCAGGCAGGAATATATAAGCTTTGTGCCAAAAACAATTTCCTCGTGTAGAATTATCAACCCTTCCTGCTTCATATACTAATGTGACACTTTTCTTGATGTGACTAAATTTGACACAAGGCTTCTGGAACTAGGCTCAAGTCAGAGGTTTCCTTCAGGTAGCAAATCACATGAGATTGGAACAGTCATCTCTTGTCACCAACAACAATTCAAGTGTCTACTGTCTTGGTCACTTCGATCCTCTGCTTATATGGATTCTCACACAAAATTGGCATGGAGTCTGATGAGGCCTGGGGTTTTGGTCAATCCCTTAACCTCTACAAACAGTCCTTTGTTTTCTGACTCTGGAAAATTAATTGCATGCCCAATTTGGGAGAGATCCCTCTTCCTAAAAGTAGTGGTAGCAGAATATAGATCCACCTTAACTCCTTCCTTCTCATATTGGTACCTCATACCAATACTACCCAAGGAGCATAGGCAATTCTTCCATCCACTTAACATTTCACCCGAGCCCTTCACTTCAGTTGTCATTTTAACAAACACGATTTTTAGACTGCATAGGCAAACAGGCGGGGCTAAGCTACCAATTCATTGATTTTAATTATTGTTCAAAATTTTTGTCAACGGGATTCCTTGACCCAAACCCCATTCTCTCAATTGGACATTCACCAGGTGTCCCCATGACAGCTTTCTTCGCAAGTTTCAACCCATGATACTTGAGTTTGGCTCCTATCCAAAGAAATCCTATTTCCTTAGAAATCCATGCCTTCCACCCTTTTTGACAAGTGAAATAAATCAATTGTCTTAACTTTGCCTTCATTCTGCAAAACCTTAAAATATTTATTCCTCCATTGATTCCCTTTTTATGCCTGGGGTTATCAGGAGATTTTCCATAACCTGCACCTTAGTGAGCGGTCATAAATCAGTGTCTTCATTTCTGCCCTGTTGAACAAAATTCTCAGCCCAACTTTGAATGTTCTTACACCATCTCTCCCCACCCCTAGTGAGTTTAAATTATCCAGATGGTCTTTCCAGCTAAGATCCTCAAAATAATAAAGCCATTCTACTTCAAGTCAGCCCTACTTCATTCCTTTAAGGTTTATTCATGGAAAAAAAAAAAAACTTTCTGAATTTAACAAAATCTTGCTTCATTTCTCAATATAGCTATCAGCCTATCTCTTAACCCTTTCAATGTCTTACAGTGTCACAGTTTCCTTTTGTTTCCATTTTCTCTAAAACTTTGTTGTTGCTCACATATTCCGTCCATGGTATTCTCAGCATCCTTCTGCAGAACCACATTTCTGTTGCTTCAAGTCACTTCTTCATCTTTGAGGAGGTTGTCCAGCATTCACTGCCATACAGGACAGATATCACATAACAGTTCAGTGCTCTTTTTGTTTCTAACAAAGTTTTTCTGTTTCTTAATATTTTGCTTAGCTTTTGGAATGCAACTTTGGCTATTCCAATGTACCTTGCACTTTCCATCCTCTGTTAAAACACTGGACTTTTGTTTCAACCCAATAATAATCATTTTTTCTGAATTTTCTGGGATGAGGAATTATTTATATTTGGACTATTGTCCTCATCTTTGTTGTTTTTATCACAATTTTTTTGGCCTTCCGCAGGTGAAAATTCTGAACTAAACCATTTATTTATATACACTATGTTCAGTAATGGATAGCGGTTCAGATTAAAAAATCGGAGAGTCAAGATTGAATTCCAGTCAAATCCATTACATTCATTTATGTGCTAATACCCTTGGGAAAGGTATGAATCCTCTTCTCCCCAACCCAGCTATGGGTAAATAGCAGGATAGACGGGCTTCTATAGCCTTGGATGGCAACTGGTCTACCTCAGAAACAAATGGCAACCTACTGCAGGAAAAAATCTGCCTTGTCAGTCATGTATCAAAAAATACATGATTGCCTAAGCATAAATCATTCATGGCACATAACTGACTGATATTTGTGCTATTGTTTGCATCTTTGTTGTTCTTATCAAAGTGTTTGGGCTGTTGTGACCTCTGGCCTTCATCAGGTGTATATTGATCTAGGTAACCTACAGGGAATTCTGAAGTGAACCCTTTATTTATATTCTTACTATTGTCCCCATCTTTGTTGTTTATATCATGTTTTGGCCATTGTGCCCTACATCCTTTCTCAGGTGTATATCAATCTGGGTAACCTACAGGGAATACTGAACTGATCCCTTTATAACTTTTCTAATAATGTAATAAATGGTTAAATCAGCTGTCTCCAAACTTTTCTGTGTGATGCCAACATCATATGTTTTATACATTTTTGTGGGTAAATGAAAAATTGATTTTTCATAAAGGAATGAATAAGTTTTATATTAGATCTCATTTTGATAATAAGCATGATACAATTCAGAACAAAAGAGAAATGAAACAATTACAAAGAAATAAAAACTTGTGGCAGCGAGTAGGTTGGGGAGACCCCTGGGGTAAATTATGTAAATACAAACACCACTTTAATCTAACTAGCTATAACATTGCATCATGAGGTACAAAACACCCCAACATTTTGTAGAAATAATGATTCCCACTTTTCTCCAAGTTCTTAAATGCTGCCTACACATAACAAATTCTAATGCAAATAGAGTGATAATAATTTCTTTGTCATGAAACTTAAAGGGTTTTAGCAATAAAAAATGTGATTTGTGTGTTAGTTATAAATCAGCATTATCTACCATGTTGTCTGGAGAAACCAGCTGTCACCTAAAGATTAAAATGAATTCAAAAACCATAATCCAAGGTGTTGCAAAATAGTGTCTTTTCTTGCAAGAATGAGGTTAATTAACACTGACAGGAGAGAGATAAAAGAACACTTTAATTAGACAAACCCAAAGAAGTAAACAAAGTTCCTACTTCAACCCAAAGATAAGGTTAAAATTCATACATCTGAAAGGTGGTGTTCTTTTGGTCACACACATATGGAAAAAAAATGAGAAATGTTCCTCTCTCTTTATACAACAGTTTGGGACATGTAGTTGATGTGCAGGTGATGTAAAGAATAGTGGCTTGGAATAAGAAATTGGAGAGCAGAGTTCAAATTCCAGTTGGGTTCATTGCATTGACATGTACAAATTCCCTCAGGTAAGGTATGAATCTATTTCCTCCCTCCAGTTATGGGTTAAATAGTAGGATGTATCAGGGAAAAATTGTTGTTCTCAAAAATATTGTTATAATCACTTGCCAAAAAGAAATTTTCTTACAAACCCAAAATGTAGTTTGGTTTTAAACAACCTACAAAGGGTTGATAAGTCATAAAATATAACAATTAATATCAACTGAGACACACAATAGGGAAAGAGGGTCTCAAGAATTTAACACTCACAGAACATGAAGGTTAGAGAAGCAAAATGAAATGAGTAAACTAAAAACTAAAATGAATGGGCACCAAAACCGAGATGATAAAGGGTCAAAAGTAACAAAAACAGAAAGTGGTGGAGAGCCATGATTGCCCACATCCTGAAAAGTCATGGCATATAAAAGATCTGTTCATTTTTTTCTCTTTCAGCCTCAACTCTAGAAGTTGCCTTCTAAAGATTCACTACTTTTATACCACCAAAAGTTATTACAGTATTCAACTTGAAACACAACAATTATTTGTGTTATAGCATGACAATGAAATCTGGTATAGCATGACAATGAAATCTGGTATAGCAGAACATGAATAGCAGAAAACGGTCACCATACTGCATAAGTAAACCGAGTTTAATATTATCTTTGTTTTACTAGTACTTGAAGAAATAAAATGTCCATTAAATTCTTAATAATAAAAGTTAGACTCCATGTTGCTTTTTTTCCTGTACATTGTCATTTGCCATAATATTTTCTAATCCTGTTACAAGCTGTTTGAAGTATTCAAAAGAAAATAATAATAATTGATTACACACTTGTGTACCCATTAAACTTGTTTAGATTGTGGGATAATGAAATTTGGATAATTTTACTGGTCTTGGGTATGATCTAAAACAACATCTGACTATGAGGTCTAAACTAGGGGACAGAATTATAGTACCCTGAACCAGTTTTACCTACAGGTGATCTTTGGATAAGATCTAGCACTTGTTCATCTCCACACCAGAGCTACAGGTTGTTGTTTTTTTTTTTTAGTGTTGTTGAATGATTAGCATGAATGAAAAGGGGATGAAAGGAATTGGCTCTCGTGATTACTGACAGCTCTGTAATAGGGTATTAAATAAGTGTGACATTATTAAGGCACTGGTAAATTGGTAAAAACACTTTAAAAATAAACTGGAAAACAAGAAAAGAAATGCTCTTTTTCAATATACTGAAAGCATACTGATAATAAACAAGAAAAATGTTATTTCTTTAATATACTGAAAGCATACTGATAACAAGACAAGGAAAATGAAAGGAAAGGATATTTGTTTTCTTTTCTCTCCTCACCCTGGGGTTGAGATGCCAACAATAGCTAGTGTACAAGCTATCTGCTTTTGGTCAAAATAATTTTAAGTGATGTTATTTTCTTAAGTGTCCAATCGACCCTCACATGGAAAAATAGATTATATTTTAACTACCTCAAGTGTCAACTAGGGAACAAGATAAAGTGTCAGTGGGCCACTTGTTGAATGAAGTGGGTAATGGGAAGGCCACCCGCAAAGGCTAACAGCAAGTCTCTAGCCAAAATTTGGTCAGCTGATAATTGGATTTTAAGACTGACAAGTTTCCAAAGGAAAACAGGAAAAGAATTTTAGTTATATTTCTTTTTCGTCTACCTAAGAGGTAATAAAATTTATTAAAACAAAGGAATCGTCTCTTTTTGACCAAAGAGCTGGCAAGTCAAAGGAAATCCTTATTATTTACCATTTTATAAAGTTTGAAACAATTGACAATAAGTCTGTTTTGCCAACCACTCTAATAAACAATATAATATATAAATACTGTAAATAAACAATCTAATAATTAAATAGTGTTTATTATTTTTGTTGTCAATTCTCAAGAACAAAGAAAATGTATAAATTCAATTTGATATGTTTAGGTTTTATTACAATTCTTATCACTTTTTAAAACAAACATCACTGAGGAGTGAAGGCAGTTAAAACAATAGTGGTGTCAAGGGAAAAGCCATTCATTTCACATTTCATCGGGGGGGGGGCCACAAAGGCCCAAGTTTGGCAAAAATAGTACATAAATAGAGGTAATTGCATATAAAAAACTGTTCCATGACATTGTAAGATTATTTTAATCCTGTTTATTAAAAATAAGATTTCCAATTGTGCAAGTCAATCAATGAGTTCATTTACCATTTTTATTGCATGCTTGCATGTTACAGCAAGAAAAGTTTGGCACTAAGAAATGTCAATCGGGAAGAAAAATAAAAGAATAACCGTAACCCAAATTTCCTATACTCTAAAATACCTGGCATGGAAGACCCCCATCATTACCATTTCTATTTAATATTATAATATTGCCCATCTATAGTTTCTAGATAAATATTAAACTTCCAAATACTTCAACTTTGCATATATTTTTTGGAGAAAGGAGTAGATCTTATGTGCCTTCAAACAGGATAAGTTATTCTTGTAATTTTTCTAATTCATGTTAAATGAAATGTAATGAGAAAATTAATTAAAACTTGTTATCTACTTCTCAAAAATAGTGGATAAAGTCAGTGATCAGCTTGCATCATCAAAAACTTTCATGTCCTATTTTTGATAATTACATTTCCTTTTCTTTTTTTTCTTCTTATTTGAATAAGTAAGAAAAAAAAGAAAAAAAATATCAAAGAAAGTGACTCCATAAATTTGTTCTTGGTACCCAGTGACATATCTTTATACATACACCAGATTGTTTTCATTATATATATATATATTCAGGCTGTTTTGGCAATCATTTTACCAATGAAAGTACTAATCCTCAACTTTTTAAACAATACATATCTTTTCATTTTATCATTGGATTTACAAAAACAAGGGGTTCAGTAGTGCTGGCTTTTATGATACTACAAAATAACAAATGAGGCCCTTTAAGAAGCTGATACATAAAAAACTATTAGAAGTGAAATATGAATAGTACTTGCTGAAATGATAAAAAGAAATTGCCATGAAGACATTTTTAATTTTTTCCTAATTAAACCATAAAAAAGTATCTTCATCACGTGTTTAGATTTCTTATATAAAACCAGAAATTCAGACAAAAAAATATTTTACCCTTTTGAAAAGACCTTGCGAGCCACACTGGATAATCTTTTGGGCCACATATTGCACAGATTGTTTTCTAAATAATTTCTTAACATTTCTACTATACACTCCTATTGTCACATGTAACAAAAATTAAAAAGTCAATTTTCTTTAAAATATTGTTCTTTGAATTTTCTTAAATAATTTTAATTTTAAAGCATTAAAAGCATTTATTGATATAAATTTCTGGAATAAGGAGTTATCATTATTTACACTATTTATATTCAGACTATTCTCCTCATCTTTGTTGTTGTTATAACAATGTTTCGCCAGTTCTGCTCTCTGGCCTTCATCGGGTATATATCAATCCAGGTAACCTACAGGGAATTCTGAACTGAATCCTTTATTTAATTTAAGTAGGTAAACTGTTATAATTCCACTGCCCAAGTCTAAGAATATCTTGTCTAGTTTAATTTTTAGTACTGCTCAGTTATTGTTCACTGTTTCTATTGAGCACAAGTACACACTGCCTGGTCTAGGAATTGAACTCACCATTACTTTGGTTCAAATAATAAATAAATTTTTTGAAAAGAGAATTTTTCAGGAAATAATTCTGACCAATTTTATGACACATTCAATATTCAGAATCTGTCTAAAATCTATCTAACACAGTATGTTGTTTTCCTCACAATTTATCAGAAACTAAATATCTTATAGTGTAGTAAGATTATCCAAATTGTTGAAAGAATGTATTCATGTTGACAGGATGTATAGTAATATGAAAATGTGAATGCATTCCTCAAACAAGATAGTAAGAATGAATATACAAACAATTACTTACAATTATCAACCTATTGTATGACCAAACTAAATTGAGACAAAAAATGTCTTTATTCATATGTAGAGTAATTGACAATGGTTAAGTGTAATTGGTAAAAATACTCAACAAATGCAATTAACAAAGTTTCCAATAAACAGTAAAAAAAAAGAAGAAAAAAAAAACAGGGTAAAATATACCAAACAAACAATATATATTGTTAGTAATCATGATGGACTTGGCAACAACAGCCATTAAGTGGTGGTTTTATGCTCCTCAAAAGCTCCAGTCTTCCGATCAGAGGCCTTGCTGCCAGATGTGGGGAAAGAAGTTGAATGATATTTCAGTCATCAATAAATGTTAGTATTTTAAGCAATTGTAACCAGATACTTAACTAAATAATGACTATGAAGTGGTTTTGGATTATATATATATATATATTATTTTGTTCAAGTACTAAACTCACTCGAATCTAATCAAACTTCTTAGGAGCAGCTTGGGAAAGAAGTCATGGCTCATGAGGGCACAGTCTTATGGGTAAGGAAAACTCGGATGAGTTACACCACAGAATTTGTGAAGTGCAGCGCTATATTGAGTCTAATTCGTTACCACTTTGTTACTGAGTCCCATTGATACAGTTGGTATGACACTTGCATCATATCATAACAGCCCGGGTTCAATTCTTGTTAGTGGATGCGCACTGCTGAGGAATCCCAAAATTAGGATGAAATGGCCGTCCAGTGCTTTCTACATTCTGTTGAGGTTTCTTCTAGACTTGATGAATTACTTAATTATGATGATTATCTCACATCCTCCTAATAATTTCTATCACTTGTATATCCTTGCTTGAATGAAATTCTAATACTCTGAATGGAGCAGCTTGGAGATAGAAGTTGTGGCTCATGGGGGCACAGTCCTATGGGTAAGGGAAACTTGAATGAGTTACACCACAGAATTTGGGAAGAGTGGCACTATATCAAGTCTAATTCATTACCTTTGTCAGCAAGTCCCCTTGGTACAGTTGGTATGACGCTTGTGTTGTATTGTAACATCCCGAGTTCAATTCTTGGTAGTGGATGTGCACTGCTGATGAGTCCCAAATATTGGATGAAATGGCTGTCGAGTGCTTTCTGAATTCTGTTGAGGTTTCTTCTAGACTCAATGAATTAATTATGATGATTATCTCAAATCCTACTAATAATTTCTATCACTTTGGATATATATATATCCTAAGAAGTTTGATTAAATTCTTTGGACAGTTTATCTACAATTCTGATCTCAATATATATCTTCTGTCTATATTTCTGAGATGAGGTATTGTCATTTTTTTACATTATTTTCATTGTTCAGAGTGATATTGTAATGGGATTGGTTTAGCTAATAGGTAATTAGCATAAAGAGAGCTATAACTATAGCTCACAGGCAACTTTGAATCAGTGTATGTAGAATATCTACGGCTACTAAGTTTAATCATCATATCAAAATGGCGTCACCTGGTGGAGCTCTGTTGAACACAGAAGAACCTGAAAACAAAGATTTGGATGAAATGCTTTGAGGCATGATATGTCCTAAAAAGGGTTATATTTGTTCGAAGTAGCAAAGTGCTTTTGGACTACTGTAACCAAGTAGGACAATCTAGCAGGTAACTGTAATAGACTGGTCCTCGTCGTAGTGGTAGGCATTGGGTGTAGGCAATAGGCAAAGACTAAAGGCATAGCCAATAGGCTTCGTCCTGTACCTCCACATCAGTCTGTATTTATGGCTGAAACCAGCCAGTCATATTAATGTGAGGGGGAACCAGGTGTATGCATATTCATTACATCAAGGCACATGCCAGAGTAAAGAAGTTACGAGATGACCAAACACCTGGAGGATAGAAAGAAATCACAGATCTATTTTTGGCCACTGTCAGATGTGAAGCCATTAGGCAGATTTTGTTAATGACTTACCTGGTTGAAATTGAAAACTTGACATTTAAGGAAGTCAAAAAAATAATATTGAGAAATATTCAACCAAAGAAAAGATTGGTCATAGCTGAATGAACCAAATTCTTAGCACTGAGACAAGAATATGGAGAGCCTATAAAGAAATATCTAAGAAGGTTAAGAGATACCAGCAGATATTGTGAATTTCATGAACAAGGACAACAAGGAATAGGTACAGAGGAAGAATTAATTCAATTCTGATTGGTAGAAGAACTGTACAACACCTCTCATAGAGTAAAAATTTTAGAGCAGTTACAGACAAATCAAATGACTTTAGAAGCTTGTATTTACTTCATACAAGGAGTTAATTGAAAAATTTAATACAAATGAAAACCAACATGAGCTTATGGACACGTGTGATAAAAAGAACAATGATAAAATGCAGATATTGTAACTATAAACATGAATCAAAGAGAGAGAAATGTTCAGCATGGGAACAGACATGTAATAAGTGCACAAAGAAAAATCACTTTTAAGTATGCAGATGGCAAGATACCAATGTAAAAAGTGTCGAAATAATACACAACTATGTAAAAAGTCAAACAAAAGTTTTTTTTCAATAGAAGGGAATAACAAAAAGAACACTTTCACAAATATTAAATGGTGTAGACTTAAAAATTCAAGTTGACACTGGAAGCAAAGTGACCCTTATTCTGAAGAATTTTTGGGAACAATTATTGAAATCAAAATTAAAGAAAAACTTAGTAAGATTAAGACAGTTTGATGGAACATGTATAAAAATATTAGGGTCCTTTCAAGGCACATTTGAAACAAAAAATAGATTTGAAACTGTCATTATTATGGCCGTAGACTGTATAAAAAGTCATGGTTTAGTAGGAACGGATTTTAATAAATAAAAATATACATTTTAAGGTATGTTATGAATATAGAATTCCCAAAATTGGGATATTAAAAAACTTTAAAGTGAGCCTTAAGTTAAAAAATATCAATCCATCGTATTTTGAAACCATAGGCTTCCCATTCATATAAAGCCAATGGTAGTTGATAAGCTGCAAAAAATGGTGGAAGAAGGCATTCTTCAATATGTAGAACCTGTAGGAGGCAAATGGGCATCAGCCATTAAGAAAACCTGATGGTGATTTTAGAATTTGTGGAGATTACAAAGAAAACCTGATGGTGATTTAAGAATTTGTGGAGATTACAAAGTAGGCATAAATCATAAGATTTGTTCAGATTCCTACCTTATTCCAAACATAGAAAACATACTAAATTCTCTGGCAAAAATGAAATATTTTATGAAAATTGATTTAAAAAATGCGTACTACTAAATTCAAATAGATTACGAATTGAAGGAAATCACAACAATAAACTCCCCCATAGTCTATACTTATATTAGAAAGGTTTAGTAAAAATCCCAGAATTGAGCACACAAAATGTTTATTAATGTTGCACGTGAATGTTTATGATCAAAAGAAGCTAATAAATAAGATAATCAAACAAATAATAACAGATACAAACAAAGGCACAGTTTTAAACAAATTAATAGGGAATGTGCTTTCCCTGTTTTGAAATTACTTGAAGAAGTCGACGATCCATAGAATTTGTTAATTGTAGGATGTCATCTGCTGTAATTCCACAAGATATGTCAAGAATTGCTTCCCACAACTCAGCATTGCTCTTGAATTGTCATCCGTTGGTGTACAGTCTTCACTTCATGATGCTCCAAAGGTTTTCAATTGGGTTCAAATCCAGAGAATTTGCTGGCCACTTCATTTTTCAAGGTCCATCAAAGCCTAACTGTTTCAAATATTCAGTAGTCTTGTGAGCAGCATGTGAGGGAGCATTATCTTGCATAAAAACAGTGGCCCTTCTGAAGGCAACTCTTTGCCTTTTCATCCATGGTTCAAGATGCTCCTTCATAAACGCTATGTATGCATCAGCAGTAATTTTGATGCCATCTGGTACTCTCCATGGGCCCACTAATGTTTTTTCCAATAATACCACCCCAGATCATTATGCCTCTACCACCTTGTCAATCTTCATATTGTCTTCAGCCCATTTCAATCGATTTTGAATGTGATTTTTCGTGAACAAAACGAGAAGTCAATCTTCGATAAAGGTTTGACTTTTGAATTGATATATCCCTCAGATACCGACAGGTTTGACTTTTAGACACAGATAGGATCCGAGTAAGACAACTAGGATCCCCAATGTGACTCTTGGCTGGTAAGTCCAGGGTTCTTTGTGGCCCCTCGTTTAAGTCGTGACATGAGACGACGTGAAATAACCCTTGGCTTGCCTTTATCTGCCTTTTTTTGCGTACTTGTGTAGGGTCGGCAGTGAACTTTTTCGCTGTTTGATGACACCTCCCTATCATTTTAGAAGTTTCTAGGGTAGATTTACCTTTTGAAAGTTCTGAGGTGATAGTTTTCTTTTTAGCATTACTTAAACTGCTTTTATGGCCCATCTTTTTACTAAATTCTTACACTTTTCTAATAATTTGGCATGCTCAAATCACTCTGCTGATAACAAATATAGTGCCAGTTTGTTTACATTGTGCAGATCAGTACGAAAATTTCAGTGATTGCGCAGGTGAGTGTTGCCAAAATTGTGTGTGAATTGATTGGACGGTTTTTCGAAATATAAAAAAGTTATCTCAATAATAATTTGGCACACAGTGTAGTTTTTGAATCAGTATAAGTGGATATTCATTAATGAAAATATGAGTTTTAACAGACATGCCAACATGTATATATGTTTATGTATTTGTTAATTTGAATTTATATTAACAATCTTCACACATGTATTGAAACATAAAACAGAAACATTTTTTTCAGCCAGACAGACACACATCTCAACATAGATGTGTATCTGCACATGTATCTCTAGCTATATCTAAAACTATGGGCATTCCTATATGTGCCTGTATGTTTATTTGCACACAATTCTGTATTTCTATAGAAAAATGTGTTTAAATAAATGGCTGGCTATGACTAGTTTTTGAGTACACCTGTCTGCTAAGGGTGGCTAGCCAGACTCTATGCTTACTCAATATACAGAACACACCTGTGGTTTATACTGCAAATATGCTGATTGGACCATAGTTGGCTTCTGGGAGAGCACATAATCCAATGTGATCATTTTTCTTGAATAAGGCCAATATGTTGAAACTCGATCATGATGACTTGTGACTTTGTGCTAGCACAACCATTAACAACTTCTGAACAGTTCCGTCTACCTGATTACACCTGCTTGTCTTGGGTCAAATCAGAGTCTGGTTTTCAGGCACTTCTCAAAGGTGCTGCACACTGGAATCACCTCCTATTGTCAATAACATTGAGATGTCATCCTGACAAATAGATTGACCATGGTTAGATTCAAACCTGAGTCACCTGGTCAGAAAATGAATGTGCTAACTACTTATCCCTGCACCCATAGTAAATAAAAGCTGAATGTTTAATATCTATTAAAATACTGGTGTATGAAAAATGATAAAACGAGATTTTTTAATCAGAAATAAATAAGGCAATTGTATACCTGCTCTAATTGTTCAATGTATTTTTGTTAATCAAACTACTTATGTAATTTCCATGATCTTTAAATGAATAAAAAAGTTGATTTATCTAAGGGTGATAATTAAAAAAAAATTATTTTTTAAATTATATAAATTTGAGATAAACTATAAATTCTGGAAAATTTCTCAGAAATTATTTACCTTATATTGATATTTTTTGTTTGAACCTTACAGGTTCCCATGCTTATGAATGAGTAGAATTAATTTTTATTTGTGTTTTTAATTTTTTTTTATTTTTACATAATCTGGATGTATTATGTCATAACTTAATTATTTTTTTAATTTATGCTTTAAAATTATTTGCATTTATTCTATTAGTATTAAAGATTTCCCCCTTGAATCTGATTAGCTGATTTTCAGTTCTTTCTCTTTTATTGAAAGACCTCTGCATTTTTCTTACCAGTTTGCATTTCAAAAATAAAATTTTTGGGAAGAAAATAAAGGGCATTAATGAAAAAAAAGGAAAACTGTTCTTTATGTACCTTGAATATTGCTCTTTGATTTAAAGATTTACAAATTTTATATATATTCTTTAACTAGAGTATTTTTCAATAAGAGATATGTTCCTTTCATTTTTTTAAAATTTATTTTTTAATGACTATTTCAGATATAACACTATTTTTATTTAATTCTATAAATTGAATTTTCTCTCTTTACTTCATGATTAATTCTTTTGCCTCCAAAAATCCTGAATGCGTTCACAAACAGAATTTTGTTCTAGCAGTGAATTTCAGAAAATTTGAAAAAAATTGAACCAAATGATATCAAGAATATATATTTAAGATTTATTTCTCTTATTTTTTTTTTTTTAGTAATGCAAATAGACAATCAAAAAAAATCTGTCTATTGATCTTTCATCAATCAAAAAAAATAAGATCTTATGTATTTCCTTTAATAATCATGCTTCGTCATTGATTTTATGGTTGTTGTTGTTACAAGATCTATAATACGCACTATATATAATACACACTAATCTCAGTTGATTACCAGGTGTTCATAATGATAACCAAAAGTAGGCAGTTGTGATGAAACAGGCTAATGAGAATAGAAAAGAGAATTTGGATAGATTATGAATTGTTAGGTATCTAGTTTTTTTTGGGGGGGTTATGGCAGGGGAGAATTTTGACAAGGCAGTACTATAAGGTTATAAAGCACAACTTGATAATGATATGTGATGGTGAATGAACAGCCAATTACAATATACAAAAATCAGATGAGACCAATCAGAAATAGTGATACGGTTAAAATGGGCCAGTTTGTAGTCATTCTCATCACATTTCAAGATTTGTGACTGGATTGAATCAACTAGTTGACCAACTGATCAATAGATTGACTAGTCAAACAGTGGAAGTGTCATTTGGGTAAAAAGAAAACAGCCTTTAATCATAAGTGAGAAAGACAAGTAAATGATAACACTTTGTCAAGAACTAGTAAAATGGTTCTTGGTGAAGCTATCTGTTTTAACCTAGGGAAGGTTACTGAATAGCATAGTCAAACGAAGGTTGGTAATGAACAATAATACTTAGGACATGAACAACACATATAAGATTTGTCAATGTACGTAGAAGAAGTAGTCAACTGCTAGAAGTGAGTCAAATGAATTTCACAATGAATCTCCAACTGCAGACCAACATACAGTATTTACTACTGTATTTATGTGAATTGGGACATACCCATTATCGTCCATGGGTATGCTACAACACTATCCATTTGTGAACTCATCATAATGAACAAAAATAGGGAAAAAGTCGTTTTTTTTTATATAACTTGAAATTACTAACAAGCAAGTAAAATAGGGTTAAATTAGGAAGAAGGCACTAAATAATGTTGTTATAAATACGTATACTGGACTTCTATAAGTCTTCCTTTATGGCAGTGAATGTAGGACAATCTCTTTACAGATGAGACTTGAGGCAACAGAAATGTGGTCCTACATGATGCTGAGAATACCATGAACATATGAGCAACAACAGTGTTTTAAGGAAAATGTAAATAAAAGGACACTTATACTTAGAATCAGAAAAAGACATTTGAAATTTCTAGGATACATAATGTGGAAAGAAGGCTTGAAAATTTGATACTCATGGGACATACTGAAGGCAAGAGGGTCAGAGGAAAGCAGCAAATGACCTTATTTAGAAGCTTGTGTAAATGACTAGCAGGAGTTAAGAGATTGCAAAAAGACAAAAATTACTAAGCTACAAAGGACAGGAAATTGTGGAGAACCATAATAATTATTTCCTGAAGAGACATGATACCTAGAAGAATACATGCAATAGTTAACTCAACTGAGAATTAAAAGTAAAATGCTAATATGGCACCTACCATAGTGCAGTGATTAGCAAGGTCATCTCACAGACCAATTTTCTGGTGCAATAAATTCATTCTTTGTGTTGTTTAAGATAAGCTTAATTAATACTGAATAAATGGAAAAGGAAATTCTCCACATTCCCCAAACTATAATTATCACAGTCAACTGTCTTTCTACTCTCCAGTCTAAAGTGTAAAATGGCTAATCTTAAGATTTATAAAACATTTAATTGGAAGAATATTTTATTAATATACAACCTCTACAGTAAGAGATGAAATAGACAAGAAAAATAATAAACTGTTTTTAATGGGAGAGTTCTTAATTTTTCAGAATTAGAAAATATATGTTGGGTACTTTAGAGAAATTAATTTTAAAGAATTTTTTAATGTCATGTAAATAGGTATGAATAAAAATGATTTGCCCTGTAACAGTTTGACTCGACTTCAGAAAGTAGAATATAAAATTTCTGTAATTGTAATATGAAAATAACTTCATTGTAATTCAAATTCTAACCTCAATCAATATTCTTCAATGACAAAGTTAGACATATTTGAATGACCCATATTTTTGCTGACTGAGGGACCATAAACATCAATATTGTTAAGATTACAAATAAGAATTGTCTTTTTTAAAATAAAATACTAAATTACATTAATAGACTGTTAAAATCTTTATTATTGAAATTAAAGTGAATAATCTTTTTTATTTAGTAATATTTTTCTTGAGTTGAAAAAGTTAAACATCAGGATTTGAACTTGGTCTGCAAGTGTGACAGAAGAAACTGTTAGCGTAGAACTTAGTTGAAAATTTTAGATGCAACTATAAAATGATGAGACCTTGTCAAAAAGTCTAGGTTCATCAGAACAATTATCATGAAAGTATTTATAGTGAAAGCATGGAGAAACTACATTATGGCAGTGGGAGAGTGACTGAAGCCAAGATTTCAGATCAGTACCAATAATATTGTAGATTCTTTGATTTTATCAAGAATTGCTAAAATATAACAGGTGCACTAGATCAGACCAGATATGGCAGCAGTAATCAAAGCAAGGACTAATGTTAAACTTATAAATATGTAAGCTAGATCCTGGCAAGAAAAAATTGTCTGGCACAACACTGTGATCCAACCTTCCTAGCTGCAGACCTACCAGTTGATAATCTTTGCACTTCATGTCAGCAGAAAAGGTTAATCTGAGAAGAAACAATAAATCAATTTACTGGAGGTTAGCATCAGCCATACTGATAGAAGGTAGAAAGTGTTCTCAGGTTTTCAAAAACTGAATGTATTTTTTTTTCTCCCAAACTAATGCCTCCTGTGTTATTGTTAGCCCACAATATCCAAGGTGAATATTGGTGGTATGGCAGTAGATGCTAAACATTCTTGCTAATAAGCCATGAATCTTTTAGTGGAAGCAAATAGCAGTCTGACAAAATGGCACCTGATATGACAGTTCATGCAAAGGTAAAGTGTAGCATTGAATACTTCCATGTAGAAAATATTGTGCCCATTGACATTGATCAGTGCTTGCTTTTTTTTAAATAATAAGGAAATGTCATTTTTTAGTGAATGTACATGCAAAATATGTTTGAAATGCTGAAACACAAATAACCCAGACATTTTCTTTATAACGAATATACACCTTTTGTGCAAATTAATTGAAACAGCTGCTTTAGTTTCTTTTCTTTTTCACCATACGGTCTGTTTTAAACCCACTGGATTGACAGGGTGTGATCAATTTCTATTTTTTCCTCAGATTAGGTCATTTGCAGTGGTGTGCAGTAATATCAATCTATTGTTGGGATGTATGATGAAATTTGTTTGGCCTGAAAAATATTATGCTTCCATGATTTCATCAGATTTTATCATGCCCAGACATTATTATCCCAACTGTTGATTTGTTGTCCCTACAACCATTGTCTGCGATGAGCGACGCTCAAGGAAGTGCAATAAAAATTGTAATGCTGCACAAACACACTGAAAAACCCTTAATAGTGAGCAAATCAAAGTACTATAGCTTGGCCCAGAAACTCTCCTGTTTTAAATCAATCAAGAATCAATGTGAACAACTATTGTGGAATGGACACACAAAGTACCAACTTTGTGGAATCATTGGAAAAAAAAAAAAAAGGAAATAATAATAGAATTACTGTATTTTGTTTCAATTTTCAAAACGTATATATAAAAATAAAAAATGTCAAACAATGCATTAAGACATTTTTTTTGTATGTTAAGTATTTACAAGTATTATTTATATTTGCTAAATATGTTTGGGATGTCATTCATGTATGCATTGTGATATATTTTTTCTTTTTAAAAAAAAAAAAAAAAAATGTAAATATAGTTATATGTAAATATGTTTCAGGATGTATCTTAGATTTTTTATGTATTTGAATGTATTTATTTTTCTCTTATAAATTATGTATATATTTAAATTTGTTAAATATGAATTATGTATATATGTTATGTCATTTCATATATGTTTTCATGTTTCAATATATGGTCATGTAGAATATGTATGTTAAATCTCTAAATGGATCAAAAATTTTATATTATGTATTTATATATGTATGTATGTATGTATGTATGTGAAAATGTTTTTCAATAAATATGTATGTAGAATCAATTTCATTATATATGTAAATATAAATATGTTTCAAAATATTTCATTTTGACATGTATGTATATTTATATTTCATGGTCAATGTAATATGTTTCTCTGTCATTCATGTATGTATGTCTTATGTTTTTATATGTCATTGTGTATGTAATCATATGTATGAATGTATTGTATGTATTTCTCTGTATTTATGTATGTATGTATGTCATTGTATATTTATATATGATTTATATATATATTTCATGTAGGTTTATGTATATATTTATTATGTTTTTCATTTTTCATGTAATGTATGTATATATTATCTTTCATAAAGATTGTATGTATGATTGTGTATATATATATATGTATGCTTTATATCATATTATGTAAATATTTTCTATATCATTCATGTATGTATGTATGTATATATTTGATGTTGTATGTATATATATATAGCATATATATATATATCATATATTTTTTCATGTATGTATTATGTTTCTATATCATTCATATATCTATGTATATATATATATATGT
>CAHIKZ030000462.1:1112500-1287500 GCA_903632075.3 Acanthosepion pharaonis
ATGTATGTTTCTCTGTCATTCATGTATGTATGTATGTATGTATGTTTCTCTGTCATTCATGTATGTATGTATATATATATGTTTCTCTGTCATTCATGTATGTATGTATGTATGTATGTTCTATGTCATTCATATATGTATGTATATATGTCATTCATGTATATGTTTCTCTTCATTATATGTATATATATGTTTATCTTTCATTCATGTATGTATGTATGTCATATATGTATATATGTATGTATATGTTTCTCTGTCATGTATGTATATATATATATATATATCATTCATGTATGTATGTTTGTCTGTATATATGTATGTATATATAAATATATATTTTCATTCATGTATGTATGTATGTATATTTGTATGTCATTCATGTATGTATGTATGTTTCTCTGTCATTCATGTATGTATGTATTTATATGTTTCTCTATATTCATGTATGTATGTATGTATATATTTCTCTGTATTCATCATATTTATGTATATATATGTATGTTTCTCTGTATTATATATATGTATGTATGTATATTTATCTGTCATTCATGCATGTATGTATGTATGTTCTCTGTCATTCATGTATGTATGTGTATGTATGTATATCTGTCATTCATATATATGTTTGTCTGTCACATATGTATGTATCTATATCATTCATGTATGTATGTTTATGTATATTCATGTATATGTTTCTCTATGTATGTATGTATGTTTCTCTGTCAATGTATGTATGTATCTATATCATTCATGTATGTATGTTTCTCTGTCATTCATGTCATATATGTATGAATGTATGTATATTTCTCTGTCATTCATGTATGTATGTGTATATTTATCTATATTCATGTATGTATATATTTGTATGTTTGTCTGTCATTCATATATATATATATGTTTCTCTATATTTCATGTATGAATGTATGTATTTTTCTCTATCATTATGTATGTATGTATATTTCATATCATTCATGTATGTTTCTCTGTCATTCATGTATATATATATATATGTTTCTCTGTCATTCATGTATGTTTCTCTGTCATTGTGTATATATATATATCATTATCTATCATTTCTCTGTCATGTATGTATGTATGTTTTTCTCTGTCATTCATGTATGTATGTTCTCTCTGTCATGTATATATCTGAATGTATGTATATGTATATTTCTCTGTCATTCATGTATGAATGTATGTATATTTCTCTGTCATTCATTATGAATGTATGTATATTTCTCTGTCATTCATGTATGAATGTATGTATATTTCTCTGTCATTCATGTATATATGTATATATGTTTCTCTGTCATTCATGTATGTATTTATGTATGTATATTTCTCTGTCATTCATGTATGTATATATGTATGTTTCTCTATTTCATGTATATATGTATGTATCTATGTATGTATATTTCTCTGTCATTCATGTATGTATGTATGTATGTTTCTCTGTCATTCATGTATGTATATATATATCTGTCATTATTATGTATGTGTATTTCTCTGTCATTCATGTATGTATGTATGTATGTTTCTCTGTCATTTCATGTATGAATGTATGTATGTTTCTCTTCATTCTGTATATATTTCATGTATATATGTTTCTCTTTCTCTGTCATTCATGTATGTATATGTATATTTCTCTGTCATTGTATGTATGTATGTATGTATGTGAATGTCTGTCATTTCATGTATGTATGTATGTATGTTTCTATCATTCATGTATATGTATGTATGTTTCTCTGTCATTCATGTATGTATGTATGTATGTATATTTCTCTGTCATTCATTATGTATGTATGTATTATATATGTATGTATGTTTCTCTGTCATTCATGTATGTATGTATGTATGTTTCTCTATCATTCATGTATGTATGTATGTTTCTCTGTCATTCATGTATGAATGTATGTATATTTCTCTGTCATTCATGTATGTATGTATGTATATATATTTCTCTATCATTTCATGTATGTATGTATATGTTTCTCTGTCATTCATGTATATGTATGTATGTTTCTCTATCATTCATGTATGTATGTATGTATGTTTCTCTGTCATTCATGTATGTATGTATGTATATATATCTCTTTCATTCATGTATATGTATGTATGTTTCTCTGTCATTCATGTATGTATGTATGTATATTTTTTATCATCATTCATGTATGTATGTATATTTCTCTGTCATTCATGTATGTATGTATGTATGTTTCTCTATCATTCATGTATGTATATATTTCATTCATGTATGTATGTTTCTATGTCATTATGTATGTATGTTTCTCTGTCATTCATGTATGTATATGTATGTATGTTTCTCTGTCATTCATGTATGTATGTATGTTTCTCTTTCATTCATGTATGTATGTATATATGTTTCTCTGTCATTCATGTATGTATGTATATATGTATATTTCTCTGTCATTCATGTATGTATGTATATGTTTATCTGTCATTCATGTATATATGTAATCATTATGTATGTATGTGTGTTTCTCTATCATTATATATATATGTATTTCTCTGTCATTCATGTATGTATGTATGTATGTTTCTCTATCATTCATGTATGTATGTATGTATATATTTCTCTGTCATTCATGTATGTGTATATATATCATTATGTATGTATGTATGTATGTTTCTCTATCATTATGTATGTATGTATGTTTCTCTGTCATGTATGTATGTATGTATGTGTGTATGTATATGTATGTATGCAATGTATGTCATTCATGTATGTATGTATGTATGTTTATCTGTCATCATTCATGTATGAATGTATGTATGTTTCTCTATCATTCATGTATGTATGTATGTATGTATATATATGTATATATATATATGTATGTATATATTTTTCTCTGTCATTCATGTATATATGTATATGTTTCTCTATATTCATGTATGTATGTTTTTCTATGTCATTCATGTATGTATATATGTATGTCATTATGTATATATTTCTCTGTCATTCATGTATGTATGTATATATATATATATATATATATATGTATGTTTCTCTGTCATTCATGTATGTATGTATATATATTTCTATGTATTCATGTATGTATGTTTCTCTGTCATTCATGTATATATGTATGTTTCTCTGTCATTCATGTATGTATGTATGTATTTTCTCTGTCATTCATGTATATGTATGTATATGTTTCTCTGTCATTCATGTATGTATTTATGTATATTTCTCTGTCATTCATGTATATATGTTTCTCTATCATTCATTGTGTGTATATATATATATATGTTTCTCTATATTCATGTATATGTATGTATGTATGTTTCTCTGTCATTCATGTATGTATGTATATATGTTTCTATTCATTCATATATATATATATTGTATCTTTCATTCATGTATATATATGTATGTTTCTCTGTCATTTCATGTATGTATATATGTTTCTCTGTATCATTATGTATGTATGTTTCTCTGTCATTCATGTATGAATGTATGTATGTTTCTCTGTCATTCATGTATGTATGTATGTATGTATGTTTCTCTGTCATTCATGTATGAATGTATGTATGTTTCTCTGTCATTCATGTATGTATGTCATTTATGTATATATTTATATATCATTCATCTATGTATGTATGTATGTATGTTTCTCTGTCATTCATGTATGTATGTATATATATTTCTCTATCATTCATGTATATATGTATGTATATATTTTCTCTATCATTCATGTATGTATGTATGTATATATATTTCTCTGTCATTATGTATGTATGTATTCTCTGTCATTCATATATGTATATCATTCATATATGTATATATCATTCATGTATATGTATGTTTCTCTGTCATTCATATATATGTTTATGTATATATATTTTCTCTATCATTCATGTATGTATGTATGTATATATATATGTATGTATGTATATTTCATATCATGTATGTATATATGTTTCTCTGTCATTCATGTATATATATGTATGTATGTTTATCTATCATTCATGTATGTATGTATATATATATATATTTCTCTGTCATTTCATGTATGTATATATTTCTCTGTCATTCATGTATATATATATATATATATCATTATGTATGTATATATTTCTCATGTATGTATATATGTATGTCATTCATATGTATGTATGTTATCTATCATTTGTATGTATGTATGTTTCTCTGTCATTCATGTATGTATATATATCTTTGTCTGTTGTATGTATATATATATATATGTATCTCTGTCATTCATGTGTATGTATATATTTTATGTCATTCTGTATGTATGTATGTTTCTCTATCATTCATGTATGTATGTATGTTTATCTGTCATTTCATGTATGTATGTTTCTCTGTCATTCATATATATGTATGTATGTATATTTGTATCTGTCATTCTGTATATATGTATATTTCTCTGTCATTATATATATATGTTTCTCTGTCATTCATGTATGTATGTATGTATGTTATCTGTCATTCATGTATATGTATGTTTGTCTATCATTCATGTATGTATGTATGTATGTTTATATGTCATTCATGTATGTATGTATGTATGTATGTATGTCATGTATATATGTTTTCTGTCATTCATGTATGTATGTGTATATGTATTCATGTATGTATGTGTGTATATGTATGTATGTATGTATGTATATATTATATGTATGTATATGTTTCTATGTATTATATGTATGTATATATATTTCTCTGTCATTCATGTATATGTTTATATATATGTATATATGTTTCTCTGTCATTCATGTATGTATGTATGTTTATATATATATATGTATGTATGTTTATCTGTCATTCATATGTATGTATGTTTATATATATATATATGTTTATCTGTCATTCATGTATGTATGTTTCTCTGTCATGTATGTATGTATGTTTATGTCATTCATATATGTATGTATATATGTCTGTCATTCATGTATGTATGTTCTCTATTCATTCATGTATGTATATATATGTATGTTTCTCTGTATTCATTCATGTATGTATGTTTCTATATATATATATATGTATATTTCTCTGTCATTCATGTATGTATGTATATATATATATTTCTCTGTCATTATATATGTATGTATGTTTCTCTGTCATTCATGTATGTTTCTCTGTCATATATATATATATATGTTTCTCTGTCATTCATGTATATATGTATGTTTATATGTCATTCATGTATATATATATGTATGTTTCTCTGTCATTATGTATATATGTATGTTTCTCTATCATTCATGTATGTATGTATATATTCATGTATGTATGTATGTATATATGTTTCTATGTCATTCATGTATGTATGTATATATGTATGTCTCTCATTCATGTATGTATGTATGTATGTTTCTCTGTCATTCATGTATGTATGTATATATTTATATATGTATGTATGTTTATATCATTCATGTATGTATGTGTATATATTTATATGTCATTCATGTATATATGTATATATTTATATGTCATATCATGTATGTATGTATGTATATGTATATGTATATGTGTGTATATGTCATATATATGTATGTCATTCATATATGTATGTATATGTTTCTCTGTCATTCATGTATGTATGTATGTATGTTTCTCTGTCATATATGTATGTCATTATATGTATGTATATGTATATATGTTTGTCTGTCATTCATGTATGTATGTATGTATGTATGTATGTATCTGTCATTCATGTATGTATATCTGTCATTCATGTGTATATTTATGTATCTATGTCATTATGTATATATGTATGTATGTTTCATGTCATGTATGTATGTATGTATGTATGTTTCTCTGTCATTCATGTATGTATGTGTATATATGTATTCATGTCATTCATGTATATATGTATATGTATGTATGTATTTCATGTATGTATGTATGTATGTTTATCTGTCATTCATGTATGTATATATATATTTGTATGTGTATGTATATATGTATGTATATATGTCATGTATCATTCATGTATGTATATATATCATTATGTATGTATGTATGTATGTTTCTCTATCATTTCATGTATGTATATATATGTATGTATATATTTCATGTTTTCTATGTATGTATGTATATATTTCATGTATTATGTATGTATATTTATATGTCATTCATGTATGTATGTATTTCATGTATGTTTATGTTTTGTATTCATATATATATGTATGTATGTTTCTCTGTCATGTATGTATGTATGTTTCTCTATATTTATATGTATGTATGTATGTTTCTCTATATCATTCATATGTATGTATGTATGTTTCTCTATCATTCATGTATGTATGTATATTTTATATCATTCATGTATATATATATATATGTATATGTATGTATATGTTTCTCTGTCATTCATGTATATGTATGTATATATGTTTCTCTGTCATTCATGTATGTATATGTATGTTTCTCTATCATTCATGTATGTATGTATGTTTCTCTGTCATTCATGTATGTATGTATGTTTCTCTATCATTCATATATATATATATATTTCATTATATATCATTCATGTATGTATGTATGTATGTTATTCATGTCATATATGTATATATTTCTCTGTCATTCATGTATGTATATATATATGTATTCATATATATATGTATATATTTCTGTCATTCATGTATGTATGTATCTATGTATTCATGTATGTATGTATGTTTCTCTGTCATTCATGTATGTATGTATGTATATGTTATCTGTATATATTCATGTATATGTATGTCATTTCTCTGTCATGTATGTATATGTTTATATCATATATATATATGTATATGTATGTTTCTATCATTCATGTATGTATGTGTCTCTGTCTATCATATATTATGTATATATGTTTCTCTGTCATTCATGTATATATATATATCATTCATGTATGTATGTTTCTCTATTTCTATGTATTCATATGTATGTATATATGTATGTTTTCTCTGTCATTCATGTATGTATGTATGTATGTATGTCATTCATGTATGTATGTTTCTCTGTCATTCATGTATGTATGTATATATTTATCTGTCATTCATGTATGTATGTATATTTCTATATCATTCATGTATGTATGTATGTATATTTCTCTATCATTATGTATGTATGTATATATATGTTTCATGTATGTATGTATCATGTTCATATATGTATGTATATATGTTTCTCTGTCATTTTCATGTATATATATCATTCATGTATGTATGTATGTATATTTGTCATTCATATATGTATGTATGTTATCTGTCATTCATGTATGTATATATGTATATATGTATGTATATCATTCATGTATGTATGTATATGTATGTTTCTCTGTCATTCATGTATGTATGTATGTATGTATTTCTCTATCATTATATATATGTATGTTTCTCTGTCATTCATGTATGTATGTATGTATATATATTCATTATGTATGTATATTTATGTATATGTATATATATATGTTTATCTGTCATTCATATCATATGTATGTATGTTTTCTCTGTCATTCATGTATGTATGTTTTCTCTGTCATTCATGTATGTATGTATGTTTCTCTGTCATTTCATGTATGTATATATTTTCTCTATCATTCATGTATGTATGTATGTTTATCTGTCATTCATATATATGTTTCATGTATATATATATGTTTATATCATTCATGTATGTATGTATTTCTCTATCATTATATATATATATGTATGTTTCTGTATCATTCATGTTCATATGTATGTATGTTTATATATCATTATGTATGTATCTATATCATTCATGTATACATTCATGTATGTATATTTCTCTGTCATTCATGTATGTATGTATTTATGTTTCTATGTATTATGTTTGTATGTCATTATGTATGTATGTTTTCTGTCATTCATTCATGTATGTATGTTTCTCTGTCATTCATGTATGTATGTTTCTCTGTCATTCATGTATGTATGTATGTATGTTTCATGTCATTCATGTATATATGTATGTCATTATGTATGTATCTATGTCATTCGTATGTATGTATGTATTTTTTGTCATTCATGTTTATCTATCATTATATGTATCTCTATCATTATGTATGTATGTTTCTCTGTCATTCATGTATGTATGTATATATGTATGTTTCTCTGTCATTCATGTATGTATGTATGTATGTTTCTCTGTCATTTCATGTATATATGTGTATGTATATTCATTATGTATGTTTCTCTGTCATTCATGTATGTATGTATGTGTATGTTTTCTGTGTCATTCATATATATGTATGTTTATCTATCATTCATGTATGTATATATGTATGTTATATGTCATTCATGTCATGTGTGTATATATGTTTCTCTGTCATTCATGTATATATATGTATTATCATTATGTATTCATGTATATATGTATGTATGTTTCTCTGTCATTCATGTATGTATGTTTATATGTCATTCATGTATGTATGTATTCATATATATATGTTTCTCTGTCATTCATGTATATATGTATGTATGTATGTCATCTCTGTCATGTATGTTTATGTGTCATTATATATATATATGTATATTTCTCTGTCATTCATGTATATATATATATGTTTCTATATCATTCATGTATGTATGTATGTCATTATATATGTATGTTTCTCTATCATTCATGTATGTATGTATGTATATTTATCTATCATTCATATATATGTATGTATGTATGTTTCTATATTCATCATTGTATGTATGTATATTTCTCTGTCATGTATGTATGTATGTATGTATATATGTCATTCATGTATTATATGTATGTATGTTTCTCTGTATTATGTATGTATATATGTTTCTCTGTCATTCATGTATGTATATATGTATGTATGTATATGTCTGTCATATATGTATATATGTTTGTATGTGTCATTCATGTATGTATGAATGTATGTATGTTTCTCTGTCATTCATGTATGTATGTATGTATGTTTCTCTGTCATTCATGTATGAATGTATGTATGTTTCTCTGTCATTCATGTATGTATGTTTCTCTGTCATTCATGTATGAATGTATGTATGTTTCTCTGTATGTCATATGTATGTATGTATATTTTCTCTGTCATTCATGTATGTATATGTATGTTTCTCTGTCATTCATGTATGTATGTTTATATGTCATGTATGTATGTATGTTTCTCTATCATTCATGTATATATATGTATGTATGTTTCTCTATCATTCATGTATGTATATATCATATATTTCTCTGTCATTCATGTATGTATATATATATGTATGTTTATCTATTTCATGTATGTATGTATATATATATGTTTCTATATATCATTCATGTATGTATGTATGTATGTATGTTTCTCTATCATTCATGTATGTATGTATATTTATCTATCATTCATGTATGTATGTATGTATGTATATATATATGTATCTGTCATTCATATATGTTTATGTATATGTTTCTCTGTCATTCATGTATATATTTATGTATATTTTCTATATCATTCATGTATGTATAT
Source organism: Acanthosepion pharaonis (assembly GCA_903632075.3). Lineage (NCBI taxonomy): Eukaryota > Metazoa > Mollusca > Cephalopoda > Sepiida > Sepiidae > Acanthosepion > Acanthosepion pharaonis. The sequence goes on from CAHIKZ030000462.1 coordinate 1,121,971, forward strand.
ATATGTTTCTCTGTCATTATATGTATGTATGTTTCTCTATCATATATATGTATGTATGTATGTTTCTCTGTCATATATATATATATATATATATGTTTCTATGTCATTATGTATGTATATATTTATGTCATTGTATGAATGTATGTTATTCATCATTATGTATGTATATATGTATTTTCTCTGTCATTCATGTATGTATGTATGTATGTTTCTCTGTCATTCATGTATGTATGTATATATGTTTCTCTATCATTCATGTATGTATGTATGTATATTTCTGTATTCATGTATGTATTTATGTTATTCTGTGTATATTCATGTATATATATATGTATGTTTCTATGTATTCATGTATATATATATGTATGTTTCTATTCATTCATATGTATGTATGTATGTTTCATTCATGTATGTATGTATATATGTATTCATGTATGTATGTCTCTTATATATATGTATGTATGTTTATATTTCATTCATGTATGTATGTATATATGTATCTCTGTCATTCATGTATGTATGTATGTATGTTTCTCTGTCATTCATGTATGTATGTATGTATGTTTATCTATGTTTCTCTATATATATGTATGTTTCTCTGTCATTCATGTATGTATGTTTCTCTGTCATTCATATATGTATGTATATGTTGTCTGTCGTTTCATGTATGTATGTATATATTTCTCTGTCATTTATATATATATATGTATGTTTCTCTGTCATTCATGTATGTATGTATGTATGTTTTTCTGTCATTATGTATATATATGTTTCTCTGTCATTTCATGTATGTATGTATGTATATGTTTCTCTGTCATTCATGTATGTATGTATATATGTTTCTCTGTCATTCATGTATGTATATTTCTCTGTATCATTCATGTCATGTATGTATGTATGTCATTCTCTGTCATTCATGTATGTATGTATGTATGTTTCTCTGTCATTCATGTATATGTATGTTTCTCTCTGTCATTATGTATGTATGTTTCTCTGTCATTCATGTATGTATGTATGTTCATTTGTATCATTATGTATATATATGTATGTTTCTCTGTCATTGTATGTATGTATATATGTCATTCATGTATATATATTTCTATGTCATTCATGTATGTATGTATGTATGTATGTTTCTCTGTCATTTATATGTATGTTTCTCTGTCATTCATGTATATGTATGTTTTCTCTGTCATTCATGTATATGTATCATTCATATATATCTCTGTCATGTATATATATGTTTATGTCATTCATGTATGTATGTATATATTCTCTATCATTATGTATGTATGTATGTTTCTCTGTCATTCATGTATGTATGTTTCTCTGTCATTCATGTATATTATGTATGTTTCTCTGTCATTCATGTATGTATATGTTTCTATTTATGTTTCTCTGTCATTGTATGTATGTATGTATGTATGTTTCTCTGTCATTCATGTATGTATGTATGTATGTTTCTCTGTCATTATGTATGTATGTATGTTTCTCTGTCATTCATGTATGTATGTATATATGTTTCTCTATCATTATGTATGTATGTATGTATGTTTCTCTGTCATTCATGTATGTATATATGTTTCTCTGTCATATATGTATGTATGTATGTTTCTCTGTCATTCATGTATATGTATGTATATGTATGTTTATGTATATATGTATGTATGTTTCTCTGTCATTCATGTATGTATGTATGTATGTTTCTCTGTATTCATGTATATATATATGTATGTTTCTCTGTCATTCATGTATGTATGTATGTTTTCTCTGTCATTCATGTATGTATGTATGTTTCTCTGTCATTCATGTATGTATGTATGTATGTATATTTCTCTGTCATGTCATGTATGTATGTGTATGTATGTTTATGTCATTCATGTATATATGTTTATGTTTCTATGTCATGTATGTATGTATGTATGTATGTTTCTCTGTCATTCATGTATGTATGTATGTATGTTTCTCTGTCATTCATGTATGTATGTATGTATGTTTCTCTGTCATTCATGTATGTATGTATGTTTCTCTGTCATTCATGTATGTATGTATGTTTCTCTGTCATTCATATATGATATGTATGTATGTTTCTCTGTCATTCATGTATGTATATATGTATTTCTCTGTCATTCATGTATGTATGTATGTATGTTTCTCTGTCATTCATGTTGTATGTATGTATGTTTCTCTGTCATTCATGTATGTATGTATATGTTTCTCTGTCATTCATGTATGTATGTATGTATGTTTTCTGTCATTCATGTATATGTTTCTCTGTCATTCATGTATGTATGTATGTATGTATGTTTCTCTGTCATTCATGTATGTATGTATGTTTCTCTGTCATTCATGTATGTATGTATGTATGTTTCTCTGTCATTCATGTATGTATGTATGTATGTATGTTTCTCTGTCATTCATGTATGTATGTATGTATGTATGTCATTCATGTATGTATGTATGTTTCTCTGTCATTCATGTATATATATGTATGTATGTTTCTCTGTCATTCATGTATGTATGTATATTTATCTGTCATGTATGTATGTATGTATATATCTGTCATTCATGTATGTATATATGTTTTTATGTCATTTCATGTATGTATGTATATATGTCATTCATGTATGTGTATATATGTATATTTCTCTATATATTTCATGTATGTATGTATATATACTGTATATGTTATATATTCATGTATGTATGTATATATGTTTCTATGTCATTCATGTATATATATGTATGTTTCTCTGTCATGTATGTATGTATGTTTCTCTCATTATATATATATGTATGTATGTTTATGTCATTCATGTATGTATATATGTATGTTTATATATATGTATGTATATATATGTATGTATGTTTGTATGTCATATATATGTATGTGTATGTTTCATTCATCATGTATGTATGTATGTTTCTCTGTCATAAATATGTATGTATGTATGTATGTTTGTCTTCATATATGTATGTATGTATATATATTCATGTATGTATGTATGTATGTTTCTCTGTCATTATATGTATGTATTTATGTATGTATGTTTATCATTGTATGTATGTATGTTTATATCATTCATGTATGTATATTTTTCTATCATTCATGTATGTATGTATGTATATATATTCATGTATATGTTTCTCTGTCATCATGTATGTATGTTTCTCTGTCATTCATGTATTTATGTATGTCTGTCATTCATGTATATATATGTGTTTCTCTGTCATGTATGTATTTGTATGTTTCTCTGTCATTCATGTATATATGTATGTTTCTCTGTCATTCATGTATGTATGTATATATTTGTATGTCATTCATGTATGTATGTATATTTTCTGTCATTCATGTATGTATATATATGTATGTATGTATGTCTGTATTTCATGTGTATGAATTATGTATGTTTCTCTGTATCATTCATGTATATGTATGTATGTATATATATCATGTATGTATATATATGTATATATGTTTTATGTCATTCATGTATGTATGTATGTCTGTCATTCATATATGAATGTATGTATGTTTCTCTGTATTTCATGTATGTATGTATGTATGTTTCTCTGTCATTTCATGTATGTATGTATGTTTCTCTAGGTATGTATGTATGTATTTATCTTTCATTCATGTATGTATGTATGTTTCTCTGTCATTCATGTTGATATGTGTGTGTTTCTCTGTCATTCATGTAATGTATGTATATTTTTCTGTCATTTCATCTATGTATGTATGTCTGTCATTCATTCATGTATGTATGTTTCTCTGTCATTCATGTATGTATATATGTTGTTTCTCTGTCATTGTGTATGTATGTATGTATGTTTCTCTGTCATTCATGTATGTATGTTATGAAGAATGTATATGTATGTCATGTATGTATGTTTCTCTATCATTCATGTATGTATGTATGTATGTTTCTCTATCATTCATGTATATGTATGTATATATATGTTTCTCTGTCATATCATGTATGAATGTATGTATGTTTCTCTGTCATTCATATATGTATGTATGTTTCTCTGTCATTCATGTATATATGTATGTCATTCATGTATGTATGTATGTTTCTCTGTCATTATATATATATGTTTCTCTGTCATTCATGTATATATGTATGTATCATTTCTCTGTATTTCTCTATCATTCATGTATGTATATATATATATGTATATGTTTCTCTGTCATTTATATGTATGTTTCTCTGTCATTATGTATATATGTTTCTCATATATGTCATGTATGTATGTATGTATGTATTTCTCTGTCATTTCATGTATGCATGTATGTATGTTTCTCTGTCATTCATGTATGTATGTTTCTCTGTCATTCATGTATGTATGTATGTATGTATATATTTCATGTATATGTATGTATATATATTTCATGTATCCATGTCTGTATATTCATATATATGTTTGTATATCATTCATGTATGTATGTATATTTCTCTATATATATGTATGTTTGTATGTATTTCCATGTATCATTCATATATGTATATATGTTTCTATATCATTCTGTATATTTCTCTGTCATTATGTATGTTTGTTTCTAATCATTCATGTATGTATATATTCTCTGTCATTTCATGTATGTATTTTCTCTATCATTCATATATATGTTTCTCTGTCATTCATGTATGTATGTTTGTCTGTATGTATATATATATGTATATTTTCTATATTTCATGTATGTATGTATGTATATATATATATGTTGTATGTATATATTTCATGTATGTATGTGTATATATATATTTGTATGTATATTCATGTATGTATATTTCTCTGTCATTCATGTATGTATGTATGTGTTTCTCTGTCATTCATGTATGTATGTATGTATGTTTCTCTGTCATATATATATGTATGTATATGTCTGTCATTGTATATCATTCATGTATGTATGTTTTTCTCTGTCATTTCATGTATATTTTCTCTGTCATTCATGTGTATGTATGTATGTATATATGTTTCTCTGTCATATATGTATGTATGTATATGTTTCTCTGTCATTCATGTATATATGTTTCTCTGTATATATGTATATTTCTCTGTCATTCATGTATATGTTTCTCTGTCATTCATGTATATGTTCATGTCATGTATGTATATTTCTCTGTCATTCATGTATATATGTATATATGTATATTTCTCTGTCATTCATGTATATATGTTTCTCTGTCATTCATGTATGTATGTTTCTATCATTCATGTATGTATGTATGTATATCTCTGTATATATGAATATATATGTTTCTCTATCATTCATGTAAATGTATATATATTTCTCTATCATTCATATGAATATATATATATTTCTCTATATTTTGTACATACATTTCTCTGTCATTCATGTATATATATATATATTTATATGTCATTATATGAATATATGTATATTTCTCTATATTCCCTTGTATATATATTTGTATATATATATATGTATCATTCATATTGTTTCTCTGTATACACACATATGTTTCTCTGTCATTCATGTATACACATACATATGTATACACATCTGAATATATACATGTATGTATGTATATATATATATATATATATGTATATACATATTTGTATATATACATGTGTATGCATGTATACATGCATGCATATATATATATATATATGTATGTATGTATATATGTATGCATGCTGCATATATATATATATATGTATATATATGCATGTATGTATATATATGTGTATATATGTATATTTATATGTATGTATGCATGAGTATATATATATATATATATATATATATATGTGTGTCTATATTTTTATGTATATGTTTATACATATTCAAATGTTATTATTCGTATTTGAAATTGTGTGTATTACTTTTATCAGCCTACACATTGAAGAAATTTTAATAAAGACAATGTGCTCTTTGGCAGGGATCGAATCTGTGTTCCCCTTTCTAGGAGAACCATTATTTGATCAACCATGCTTTACTGCTCCCGAGAGTGTTTCAGCACGTCTCTATTTTCCCTTTTATAGATATAATACTTTTTCTTTTGTATCATGACCCCTCAGGATTTAGGTGATCATGGCTCTCCACAACTTCCTGTCCCTTGTAGCCCTTAATAAACTTTTTCTTTGTTATTTTTCCTAAGTCCTGTTCTTCCATACATTTACTCAAGTTCCCTAAGTGTGTCATGCGTTATTTTCCTCTCTCTTGCCTTCTATCTTTCCTGTGAATATCAAATTCTTCAAGCCCTCTTTCCCCATTATGAACCCCAGAAACCTCAGCTCTCTCCTCCTGATGTTAAGTATTACCTTTTATTTTCTTTTAATTTTCTGCAAAACTTTGTTGGTGCTCACACATTTGGTCCATGGTATCCTCAGCATCCTTCTGTCGAGCCACATTTCTGTTACTTCAAGTCCCCTCTTCATCATGTCCATTTCAAATACAAATTTTTCCACTATAACACTTGAATTTCTTGGATTAAAAATAAACTCATTTATTCTTTAGAAATTTTTGTATTCATATATATATATATATATATATATATATATATATATATATAAGGGCCTTGAATAAGTTCTTGCTGATTTTTCATGAAAAGTAATGTTTTATTTACAAAAATTAGTAAGAAGCATGTCACTGAATGTATTGTCCATCACTAGTGTTATAGTGGAATACACCTATTCTATAGTTAATAGACTCTCCCACCTATAATAAGTAGGAGTAGTAAGAGTAAGGATTCACTCAGTGAATTGGTCAGTCAGTCGATGCCGGACAACCGTTAATCGGATACTAAAAGTATCAGCGACCACCACCAGATTTCTCTGCGTCATTACCTATTATGTCAAGTTCCTAACGTTTTGTACATCGAACCTATTTTAGGACTGACTTAGTACAAATCCAAGCCTTCACTGTGAAACCACTCTACAACAGCTAGCCACTACTTTTCCCCCATCTTTCTGGAAGCATTTGAATTCCATGTCGGAAAAATGACACATCTTTGGAGCCAAACTATGAGTTGACCCATTTTTTGGCATCTTCATAAGATTGGAAGTGATGCTCAGCCAGGCCATGTTCCATTGATTGAAACAAGCAATAATCAGTTTGGGCAATGTCTGGTGAATACAGCAGATGGTGTAGGACTTCCCATTTAAGTGTTTCCAGGTAGGTTTTCACCCATTTTGCAACATGTGGCCTAGCATTTTCATGTTTCAAAATCACTTTGTTGTGTCTCTGCAAAATCTTGTCATTCTCTTTCACTCCCAGAATCACTTGCATCTTCGTAACATTATTCTCTTGCCCGGAGTTTAATGGTTAAAAAAAACAGTATTGTTTGGTGCCAGCAAATTTTAATAATATATACAATTAAAATATTTATTTGCATTTAGATAAAATTAGTTCCTGAGCAAAATGAACCGTTTAATTAATCAGTTTCTTTGCCCCTACATTTCTTAGATTGTAGTTTAATTTGTTAAAGCTTTTCATGTGAGGCACTCAGATACCTTTGTTTATTAAGTGATCATCTAGCTTCAACTTGATCTTTAGACTTTGCCATCATGATCTGTGTCATTCTGTTGCTAATCTTTTTCCTCTGAGAGATATTTCTATTTCACTGTTATATTTAAACACATAAAATTTTTAACATCAAAAGATATTGACCAAAAAGTGATTTATATAATACCAGAAGCAATCAATGAATGATGGAAACCATTGGACGTCTAAAAAAAAATATAATGATAACAGATTAATTAAACAATTAATTGGCTTCTATTTTAGTTGTGAATTCTTTATCTCCGTTCTATTGAATCTCAATACATTGTTTCAAAACTTTTATTTCATTGCATCTCAATATTAAAACTTTCTAACAGTTGCTGTCATTTTTGACAACATTGGTGCACTAGTAACACCCATAATAATCTTGATGAGAAAAACTGTTCAAATAAACTGAATATAACAGAATATTGACTACTCCTCATCTAAAAAAATCAAAACAATTAGCAAATTCTTTTGTTTTTATACAGACTTAAAAGCCACTAAAAGCAGCCATTAACACCTTTTTAAGAATTTATATTGTAATTAATTACCAGTGAAAAGGGGAGACAACTCGGTGAGTTTCTTCTGAGTACAACAGGCTTTTCAAAAAGGATTTTGATTCACTTCAGAATTTTACCTTTTAATGGACTGTTGCTTGGTCTTCATCTCTTCCTTCTTCAAGAGAACCATTGTTATGCTTTGGGGTGGATATCATTTTAGAAATATTTCTTATTAACTTAAATTCAACTCAAAATTACATGTCAGACTATGAATCTTCATTTATTTATATATATATATAATCTAATTTAAAAGAAAAAAAACAGACCACTTTTAAGGTTTCATTAGTTATAATTTATTTCACCATAAATATATATATATATATATATATATATATATATATATATATATATATATATATATAGGATTAATATGAGTAAAAGTTTGTCACTTAGCTGATTGATGTTACCTTCAGCATCCCAACTCTAGAGTTTCATAGGCAGACATGTCCATCCACTTCTTCAGCAGGTCTTGAAATACGAGTTTAAATCATTCCAAGACTGAACGTGTAACTGAAAACACTTGTATTTCAAATCAATTTTTACAATTGAAATTAATGGGAATATTTCCCATCCATTACAAGCCCCTAAAAATTACTCTTATTTTCCTAAAACGCCCCCCCCCATTTTTGTATTTGGGGGGTTCTTGCAAGCAAAGATGTGTGAATAAACAAGAAATGTAGTTTACAAACAATAAAATGAAAGAGAAAAAATTGTAAAGAAATAAACTGTACTAAACCATGAAATTCGGATGAGTCATAGGCCAACTGGTAGAAAAGGGAGAGACTGAGACAACAGATAGTCTAGTAACCACTAAACTAGTCTACAATACCAAAGATTAACTTTATCACATAATTTAAATTTTTTTTTAAAACCGTTACATTTTATCCATTACTGTAACTAATTTTTTTTTAATTTTTCCAATTTTTTCCAATTTTTTATTTATCGTCTATGTAGAATGCTAATGCTGTCTTACCAAATCCATTACTTGTACGTTTTCCTTATGTTTTTTTTTTTATAATTTCCCACTGTAAATCAAGTGAAATCACTTTATATTTACTTTCTTCGGACCAATGGTGTCACTAAAGGCATTTTGCAAAATAATGACAAAAAAGACACAACACACATCCTTCCAGAGTGAGGTGAACATGTGTACTTCGAGTGAAAATACTCTTGGAGCTTGATGCTCACTGTGCTAACTAGCGAATGCTTAATGAAACTCACTCGTATCTCAAAATTCAGCTCATATCTCAAGGCAATAAATCGGCTGAACTCTGGTCCATATCTCAAAAAACTCATATATCAGTACACTCGTATCTCAAGGCATTATGTGTGTATATATATATATATATATATATATATATATATATATATATATATATATATATATAGTTTTATGCTATGCTATATTTATGGGCTAAAGATCTCAATGTCAATGATAAAGAGTCTCTTTCATGCTTTTTAATGCAATCTTCAGGCAATGAACAAGTTCAAACATGAAACAGTGACACACCACTTGATGTTGACCGCAGCATCCATTTTTGTGTGTGTATATTTATATATATATATATATATATATATATATATAGATCATGCTTTTTTCCAAGGGCATTAGTACAAAATGCACATAACATTACTGGACAGAATTTGAACTTGGTAAACCGATTCCTCTTTCCTCAACAATAAACATGAAAGTATTCACACATTCATATATATATATATATATATATATATATATATATATATATATATATATATATATTTTTTTTTCCAAGTTATGCTATATTTATGGGTATCAGAAATAGAGAGTATGTAAATATAAAAGTTGATATTGAGGTCAATACTGTGGCTTACTTGGTGTTGATCTCAGTGTATGCACAAACACAAATATATATATATATATATATATATATATATAAGGTGTATTTAGACAGCAAGAATTCTGATAAATAAGTTTTGTTGGACAATACCCATAAAGTCTGTCTGTCCCATTTTTAATTAAGTTTCTCCAACTTACAATAAAGTTGTTTAATGTCAGAATTTTCGATAGTTTACCAATTTTAATTCTGAAGTCAGAAGTTGAAAAAAAAAGCTTAATCAAAAATTTGACAGACAGATCTTGTCGGTATTGTTCAATAAACCTTGTTTAAAATAGTTCTTGCTATCTAAAACTATATTGTTTAAATTTGGTACATTTATGGGGGAAGAGTACTCTGTATCAGAGATACAATGTTTATAGATATAGACAGTTTGGATATAGAACTCAACACCACATGGTGACTGTCAGTTTCACTTCTTAAGCAATCTAAAAACAATAACCAGAATATCATTTGCGGTATATCACTGACAGGGCAGACTGGATCCTGGTGTAAAGATCAATAGAGGCATTTAACTGACAGACATCATTCAGTATTGATTTCTATATTTGGACTTGATTTGATCACCCAAGCATGTATCATGTGTGGCACTTAACTGACTGAGATTATATATATATATATAAAGAAATATAGTTTTAAGGTATGCTATATTTATGGGATAAAGTGCTCAATATCAGAGATAGAGCATATGTAAATATAAAAGTGAACATTGAAGTCAACACTCAGAGATAACAGGTTTTTTCATGCTAGATGCAATCGTCAGGCCTGACAATTTCATCTAGCATGAGATAGCCTGTCACCTCTAAATTCAAAAATTTAAATGCAATGTGAGTCATTTTTTCTGCCTTCTTAATTCCTTTTATTGTCTTTTCTCCTTAATAGTGTTTTATTTTTTTTATCTCGTATTCACTCACACTCAGTAACCCCTTGTATCTTAGAGGCTGTATTGCATTGCTTGAGGTTAGTTGATTATACATACATACATACATACATATATACACACACCAGATGTAACAGAAAAATTGTTCAAATCATGTAACACCATAATTATCCATCCTACAAAATGTTTAATATCTACAAAAATCACTAAACTAATTGAGTTTCTTTTTTCCAGGTTTTCCGATAAGGCATTTAGCCATCTTGATACCATTTTTCAGAAGAATCTTAGTTAAAAAAGAGAGCAGGTTAAAATTGTTTTATATTAGACCCACTGCCTTCCTAACTGAGCAATGGTGAGAGGGAAAAGATCATTTAAGCCTTCAGTAATGGTACCAACATTCATACTCTGGCTTACATCTTCAAAGTCCATTCAAGAACCATCAAGAGAATGGTGTGTAAGCTTAAAAAAGAGAGAACAGTAGAGAGGAAAACTGGATCAGGAGGTCACAACAGGAAGAGGGATCATCAATTTCAACTTAGAGCTAAAGAGATCAATTAGAAAAGATCCAACTCAATCCATAAGACGTTTGACACATGAGAGAGGAGTTTCAGCTATAACAGTCCAAAGAGCAATGAAATAAACTTGAAAATGAAGATTATACGTGAAACCTGTGAGGTACTTCCTTACTCCAGGGCAGAGAGTTAGAAGGTTAAAGAGGCATATCATCATCTTGAATAAGTTGGAAAATGATCCTAGAATAATATATATATTCTGGTTCTTAGCTATGGTTAATTTATAATAATCATGTCATTTTCATTTATGATTAATTTCATCACAATTCTTTTGTTAAGCTTGGAGAGTAATTATACATTCTTATTGCTCAAAGTAGAGTCAAATAGTGTTACAAAAACCTTGGAGAATTCCAGTAAGATAACTTTAATCATTTCTAAGATACAAACGTTCAAAGTTTAATCTAACAAATGGACAGTTTAGCTTTTACACAATTTGGAGTCCTGGTATATACCAGGTGAGGCGAAAGTTACACACCATAGGGGTTAATTAATCACCAGACCTCATACCCTTGGATTTTTTCTGTGAGGCCATTTGAAATCAGTTGTTTATCAGTCATGCCCAATAAATATTGAGGAACTTAAAGGGAGAATTAAATATGAATGCAGTAAAATGATAGAGGAAACTCTCTAACGTGTTAATGAATCATGCAGGCACTGAAATGTGTTTGAAAATGAAAGGAGGACATTTTGAACACCACACATAACAATCAAATAACTAGTAAATAAAATTTTTACATTTAATTATACTTTTAAAAAATTATCCCTGTAGTTTGTGACTTTTGCCTCACTCTGTATATAAACATTTTTTTTAATGATAAATTTTACCTTATTATCTAAGGATACCAAATAGACGTCTTCTCAGACACTAAAATTCACTGAATAAGCAGAGTGCTATCTCAAGATTGACTATGACCTTGAAAAAAAGATTACCTACTTCACTGCTGCTTTGTGGAACTGACTCCTGAAAGGATGTTTTCTCAATCACTATAATTTTGACTGCTTCAAGTCTAGGGTTAACCATTATCTTTCCTACATAACCTCATAAACTGTGTTTATTGCCTTTTCTTCCACTTATACAACTCCACACAGTTACCCTCTATCTTGAGAGGCTATTGGGCCTTTTATTGGATGAACATTAGTATACTGGAGTCGGGATACTGAAGATAACATCAATCAGCTAAGTGACAGATCTTTACTTATATCAATTCTATTAATGCTCTATATTTGATATCGGGCACTTATTGCAAAGACTGCTTGCCTTAAATGTCATTTCTATCAGTATCCCACTGACTGACAGCATTTTTGGCTTCATATTATCTTTGACATTGCTCTCTCTCTCTCTCTCTCTATATATATATATATATATATATATATATATATATATATATATATATATTTACCTCAATTTTTCTTCAAAATAGTTGTCTTTAGTATGTTTAGAAAAGGGTACACCAAAATAGCTGAAATAATAAGAATAAAATTCATAGGTACAGACATCCCTTGATTCATGCATTTCCAATTAGTGTGCTAAATTTTTATATACCAAAATTTGATTAGTGCATACATAATTCTTCAGTTTAACCATAGTAATTGATTTTTTTTTTATAGTTAGCGATGTACACATTAGCCGCACTAATCAAGGGATTCCTGTATATAGAATCTGGAACTTTTCTCTCCTTCATCCTTTTCTTTATTCTCTATGCACCTTCTTGGGTTATTGTGCTTTCTGTTGGTACCATGATTTTTTTTTTTTTTTTTGCAGTAAGGTTCAGCTTTTACAAGGCTCGGGAGCCACTCAAGGTAGAGGGTTTCATTAGGAAGCAATTTGTGCAGATAGGAATGGAAGATAACAGCTAACCCTTGCCTTGAACAGTTTAAGATTGTAGTGATTGAGGAAACATCCTCTTGGGAGCTGATTCCACAGACCAGTGGTTCGTGGGAAGAAGCTACTCGAGTGGAACTTACTTATCACCAATGGAATATGGAGGGAATGTGGGTGGTTTACTACTATGTAAGTGGCATGGTGGGTTCTAGCCATGAAGTTTTGAATTGGTGGGACCAGGGAATGTAGTTCATCCAAGTACTTTCCATTGAAGTAGTTGTAGAGCAGTGAGAGGCTTGCCCCATCCCACCTGTGGGAGAGAGTTTGGAGGGTGGAGAATGATTTGTCACCCACAAGAGCTCAGAGATGCTTTTGGACTCAAGAATGGAAAGTGACATCTGGGCATCTCCTGTCCAAATATGACAACAGTACCCCATTTTTGGCCTGATCTGGCTCTTTTAAAGTTTGAGGATAGCAGGAGGAGTCAGGTATTTGCTTGTTTCCTTTGCAGCTCGTTACCATCGCACTAAGACTTATCCCCAGTCATGACTTTAGAAAGATGGTCATTTTCAGATTTGTTCCCTTAAATTGTGTGGTATGCAGTGAAATTATTTTTATTTTGTGCCTCTGTTGGCAAACAAGGAAGGAAATTTGCAGAAATGCATTTGATTTTCAAATCTAATTTATATTTGTAGACCTGATCTCCAAGATAAATCAGTCATCTTGGGTACCTTGTCACTGGTTCGAAAACCATATCCATTGATTACATGGTGAACTTTAGAAAGTCTTTTGCGATATTTTGGCTGGTTGAAAGTCAACCAGATTGGGGCTGGTTGACAAATGACTTTTCACCTTTCATCTAAAGTGTTTCAGCAACAATTTTCTCTGAAAGAAAACAAAATTTTGCACATGGTCTCTGTTCTTTTTTTATCAGACATTATGAAAATCATGAAATATGCAGACAAACACCAGAGAAAGTTACAATAAACAAATTAATCAATCCCAAACTAAGCTACATAATAACAATTGAACCTTGACCTGTGGAGGTCAAGAGTTCAGGGAAGCATCTATATGGGAGACTATTCCACAAAGTGACATTAATGCTGCTCCATTTACCAGTGCAATTTAAAACAGGGTTTGCCAAGCCATGCAAATATCTGAAAAGGGGTGCTAGAGAAGAAACGGTTAAGAATTTACACTATTTACATTGTTCAAACTATTGTCCTCATCTTTATTTCCATATTCACAACATTTCGGCTATTGTATGCTCCAGTTTTCTTGAGGTGATATATGCTGGAACTTCAAACTGAATCCTTTATTTCATCCACAGGGGACTAAATAAAGTGTTAGGTTTGAAATTCCACCTGAAGATGGATGGAGCATACAATGGCTGAAACGTTGTGAATATAGCAATAAAGATGAGGACAACAGTCCAAACCATGTAAATAGTTACAATACCTCATCTCAGAAATATAGATGTTAAAGGTTAAGAACTTGAATTTTTTTTTTTTTTTGTTGAAGTTCACCCTAAAAAAACCACTCAAGGGAAATAGAGAATGAAGTGTGTGCTACACATATAAGAAAAGGTTGTAAGAATGAAGATTATAAAGATGAGTATAATGGTTACTCCTTGACTTGAAGAGGCAAAGACTGTAGAGTTCAGGGAATCATCAATTTGGGAGATTGTTCCACAACTCTTGTGGATAGAAAAAAAGCCTTCTGTTTGAATCTTCCTCCTTACAATTGGAAATGTGGGTGATTCGATTTTGTGGTGAACACATGCCAGTAGAGACACAAAAGAGGCCCCAGATTGCATGTGGACATGTTTGTCAACTCCAATTACATCTGGGTTTTTTACTGCTAGCAGCAGGACAGCTTGGCATGTCTAGATATGGGCCTCCTTGGAACTAGTCAAGATCTGGGTCTTTGTAAGATGCCTCATGCTAATAAAAGCAATGGAAAAATCAGCAGTCAGCAGTTGACAAAACATGGTGTCTTGTGAACTTGGTCCCATGAGCACTTTGTTCCTAAAGTTGCTATGGCTTCCGAGGCAGTGTTATTTTTGTTACCTCCTATTTCTTTCCCCTCTCTGCCTATTCACTCCATAGTTGGTTGGGAGAACAATCAGTTAGACCCCCCACTTTCAAAACACTCTTTTCTTACATTATAACAGACTCTATGGATGTAACATGGCATTTCCTAGCAGTAAAAGTCTGAACTGTTAGAACTAAAGAATGGTGTTCAACTGAACACTTTGCCATAGAAATAGTGTTAGAGTAGCAATAGGCTTGTAATGTTGCACCTATGAGAAAGAGGCTTCAGATTGGAGAATAAGTCTTCCCTCAAAAGACTGTAAATGTCCTAGCTCTTAGGCTCTGTACTGGTGGAACTAAAGAATGGTGAACACTTTGCCATAGAAATAGTGTTAGAGTAGCAATAAGCTTGCAATGTTGTGCCTATGAGAAATGGGTTGTAGGCAGTGGTGGCATCTTACCAACTCACATGAACTGATTCTTAAATTTATAAAAGCTTAGTGAACTGGTTGTTGGATTAACTGAAAATAATAATGTATATTAATAGCTGATGGTCTAGGTAAAATGTTAGTTATGCTATGCTTGTGCATGTAAGCCTAGTGAAACTCTAATAGGTACATTCCCACCGAACGTTTTCAAATTAAAAATATGACAAATCTTCTAGTCATAAATTTGATAGGTCTTCCATTGGATCTTTGGGTCTGCAGCAATTCAGTCTGAATGTGGCTAAGAAACCATAACACAGCCAATGAGACTAGAGTCAAAAAGCATCAGACTTCTGAACAGAAATATGATGAGAACAGAATTTCTATTGAGCAGCTTCAGCCCTGATATGGTAGCAAAACTCTGTTTTTTGATATGATTTGCTTTTTCTAAAGATAAAGTATAGCAGAAGGAGTCAGGTACTTCCTGGAGTAGTAGAATGTGTCAACCATTTATCTAGCATATTTTGGTAGTGGATTACATTTGAGTTTTACTTGAGGTCTAGAATGGATTTCTATCCCAATAGCTGTTCAAAGCTTGGAACCTCATTGAAAATGTAACATTTTATCCTAACTGGAGAAAGCTCAGGGTCTGATCAGTGATGATGAAATTTTTGAGGTTCTGAAAGTTACAAGCCAGTTGAGCTAGATAAGAGGAGAGATTAACTGAAAGGCTTTGATCATCTTGTGTCAAATTAGCATCAACTTATTCAACATTCATTGGTGCAATGAACAACTATGTCAGGTTCATAACAGTTCATTTGAATTTTATTGGAATATGGTCTTATTGGAGTATTTTATTGGAATATGGTCTTATTGGAGTATTTTATTGGAGTATGGTCTTGTACAACAATCTCACAAAGAAGAGTAGCAAAAGTCTGTACCTCATTTGATTTGTGCGTTAAATTGCCCAACGTTTTATTTTGCACCTTCTGATTAAATAAAAAAAATAATTATGAAAACCTTTAGAAATTTAACTTGTTTCACTATTTATGAGGGTTATTAATTATTTAATTTCAACTCTCCTTATTAATAACTACATTGTTTTCAGGTAAACTGACATCTGACCATTCAAAGAAGACTTCAAAATGAATTAGTAGTGAATCCTCTTGAAAATGGGCAAAATTTGGCATCATGAAGTACCTGCAGGAAAAGGATTTAGCCCCCAAAGATGTTCATGCTGACATGGTTGCTACATTAGAGGATGACGCCCCAGCCTTATCAACAGTGAAAAAGGGGGAAGCTGAATTTATTAGGGTTAGGGAGAGTCTTGAAATGACCTAAGTTCTAGATGTCCTGTGACTGCCACCACTAAGTAAACACATTGATCATGTTTACCACATGGTGATGAATGACAGACAAATGACTATAAATCAAATAGCCAATATTATGAGAGTGAAAAATATTCTGCACAATGAACTTGTTATAACAAAGGTTTCAGTTCAGTGGGTGACACATCTGACACCTAATCAAAAGCACACCAGGCTGATCACATCACAAGAAAATCTGACACTGAGCCAGATCCAGCTGATTTCCTTGAATGTTTTCTCACACAAGATGAGTAGTGTGTTCATCACTTTGAGCAAGAGGCAAAGAGAAAATTCATGCAGTAACCCCCCACTAACTTTCGTTGCTAATGTCACCTGATGCTTGCTCACTTTGAGTGGAAGTGAAGGTTTTGTGTTACAAAAACACCAAAGTAGGCCAAGGTTGTTTCATCTGCAGGGAAGGTGATGATTTCAGTTTTTTGGGATGCAAAAGCCATTGCGCTTATTGGCTATCTTCAAAAGAGCCACACTATCAATGGAGATGTCAGCTTGCTGTAGCAGTTATAAAAGGATATCAAGACCAAATGCCCAAGAGGTCTTGTTTCATCAAGTCAATGCTCCAGCACACAAATCCTTGGTTTCAATGAATGTTGTGCATGACTGTGGTTTTGAACTGGTTGATCATCCTCCCTGTTCCTCTGATTTGACTATCATCTGTTCCCCAACATGAAAAAGCACTTGGCTGGAAACTAGTATTGCATTAATGATAACGTCATACCTGTTGCTGATGACTTTTTTGTCTTACAGGATGAACAGTCAGATGTCAGTTTACCTGGAAATAATGCAGTTATTAATAAGAAGAGTTAAAATGAATGCCTGCAAGATTTCACAGCTCTAGCATCACTCCTTCACAGTCAGCATATGAACTTTTCAGCCCACCCTTGTATTTAGCTCCATCAGAAATGTAGAATGTGTAATAATGAAGAGTTTTTTCAATTTTTAAATTCCATATTATTTTCTTTTCATTGTTGTGTAGAAATTGTGGGTTCATTTTATAGCATTAGTGTGTATGTACTGTATATACTCATGTATAAGTGTGCTTCATGTATAGTATGACCCCTGAATATTTTTGTGAAAAACCTGATATTTTTCATATAGCTTGTGTATAATTGTTGTAGCATACCTATGTATGATAATGGGTATATCCCTATTCACATAAATACAGTAGTAAATACTGTATGTTGGTCTGCAGTTGGAGATTCATTGTGGAATCCACTTGACTCAATTCTAGCAGTTTACTTCTTTTACATGCCATTAATGAATCTTATATGTGTTGTTCTTATCCTAAGTATTATCGTTCATTACCAATCTTTGTGCGATTATTATATTCAATAACCTTCCCTAGATTACAACAATAATGTGACTCCAGCTTCTGAGCAATACTAGTTGGTCTACTGTTGTATATGACATGTGATCAGTATATATATAGTGTAATTTTTGAAATTTTTATTGCTAAGGTCACCCGATGCTTGCTCACTTTGAGTAGAATTAAAGGTCTTGTGTTACGAAAACACCAAATATTAGATCAGGTAGCTAATAATTATCTGGCAGTGGGCAACGTTGACCATGTTCACCATAGTCTATGAATATAGAATACAGCGCAGTATGTAATCTGTACAATGAAACAATGTTAAAGATTAACACTCACGAGTCAGACACTCTACTGAATCTGACTATATCGCCAATACCACCAGCAGCTGGTCTGTAATTCTTCAGTCTTCAATATCAAAGGCTGCCAGTGAATATTTGGAAAAAAAACATGGCTGCCTTTATACATGTCACATTGAATATTTTGAGCCTTCTGATTGGTTAAGCCTTCTATTGGTGAACTATAAAATGAGTCAGCTCATTTTGGATGGCTCACTAGTACACCAGGGTACCCAAAAACTCCAACAGGCAAGTCTATTGTTATGAACAAATGTAAACACTGTATGCTCATATATAAGCCTATGTTGACTATAGTACAACTCCTAAATTATTTGGTGAAAAACAACATTTTTTTCATATAGCTTGTGTATGATGCAACCTCAGCTTCTGAGCAATATTAATAGGCCTACTATAGTCAAATATTGCAGTACTGGGCATCATCATGGAGATATTTTATAGCAAATAAATGGTTTTCATTCTTTTTTGCATAAAGCTAACCCAAAATGGTGAAAAAAATCCCTTATCATAAAATATCTGATATGAAAATTTAGATACCATACTTTTGTTTTTGTTCATGTCTCAGTATGGTGGTTCCTTTACCCTGGGCCTACCTCCTACATAGTCTAAGTTTTTTCCTTTTTGTAGCTCCTTGATGAGCAAAACCTCATCCACTATGTATGCCATTTAAAATTAGCAAATACCTTATATAAATTAAGAATTAATAAATTTCTTCCTGTCTCAAATTTGCATTCATCTGCAAGTGTTTGTATCACTGGGGTATTGCCTTTCAAATGACAACTTTTTGTCTGGATTACTGGTCTGCCACTTTGTCCCCAGCCCCTCAACCTCCGGCATCTTCCTCTTTGGGTTGAGGTGTCCACTCAGTCCAAACCGAACTTAGGGGTAACTGGCCATACGCTTCCTGAGTACCTGTAGATTATTTCGACCAGTCAACTGGTCAAGTCCTGCTCGCTGCCCACGCTGTGTTAGTTTTTAGATCCAGTAAGCGGGGTGTTGTCCATACGTTCACGGCCAACTGGGGATGTGGACACAGCTGTGAGAGTTGGCGCTAGGAAGTTTAGAATGTGGCAAAATAAAATAAGAAATAATATCTGCAGAAGCCAGACAACAATGGGGAAAATATTGATGTCTTTTATATAAGAAAACATCAGAACAGAGGTTACAGGGAGAATAAAAACATTTAACATAAATGAGAAAAGAAAAAGACAAAATGCATCCAGCGAATTCCCAACAGAGATAGGGTTTGTGTGTGATAAACGCGTATTGAATTGCCTGGGGTAGGTTTATGACTAATAGTCCCGTCTCATACAGACTTCTCAGAACAGGGGGCAGTCTTCTCTCTCTCCTCCAAAATTCTCCCGCAAATCTCTCGACTCACTCCGACTCTCTCGGCGACATTCTCTTTCTCCGACTCTGCTTTATTAGCAAAATCTTGAGTTAATATAGAAAAAGGATCAGCTGATCACAATTGACGCTCGGCCCGTCATGCAGCTACCACAAGTGCCAAAAACTATCCCTTGATATGTAAACCAATTCTCCAATTATTTACCTTATCTCAATCACGAGTTCTTCTTGCTTCACCAAAATTATACTTTGGGATATCTAAACATTGATTCATCCTTTTAATCAAAACAAATACTGTTAAACAAAACCAAGTATCTCGCCCATCCCCATTGTTTACAAGTGACCCAGGTTTAAAACATCGCTTCCTACCCTGAGATCGTGTTTCTCATCGGTAAACACACATCTTAACCCAAATTGTATTTTGATATATAAACACCGTTTCCATTTCCAGTCAATAAAAGTTATATTTGTGTGTGTGTGTGCGTTCATGTGTGTGTGTGGGGGGGTGTATGTGTATACCTCTCTCTGTTACACTGGTACATAATGCAGGGTGCCCCATGAGTTTAGGTACATACTTTGGGTTATGATAATTCAAGTCATTCTAAGTAAAAACTACTCTATACACATATGTTGTTTTTTGCTTTATTTTACTAGAAACTGAGGTTGTTTAAATGTGCTGTAGTGTGTTTTTTGTATAGTGCAACTGGTCACTGAAAATGCATGATTTTTAATCTCTTCAAAGAAATTACCTGTGTATAGTGCAACCAGCTATTTTTTGCAGAAAAATATGATCATAAAAGCTTGCATTAGACTTGATTACATATAGTATGTGCATATATATACATTATGCATAGATATTTAGAACTACCTCGGTTGATGTCAAGGTGCATGGTTAGCCTATTGGGAGTGATTGACTCCCTGCTTGTGATAAGGTACCCGGCAAGGAGAAAAGAAACATACACCTCAGTGCCAATCTAGATACCCCACATCTGCTTGTCTCTGGGATTCTTGGCATTGTTATTGTGAGTCCTTGTGGTGTTGTGCAAGCTGTACATGTCTATAATCTGAGTATGGGCATGGTAGACAACATCTGTTGTTGCTTGGATGTGATGTAATGGATAGTGGCCCATGATGAGAAATTGACAAGTGTAGTTCGAATTTCAATTTAGTTTGTTAAATTCCCTTATACAAAAATACTCTTTGGGGAAAGTATGAAGCCATCTCTTCTCCCCTCAACTATGGGTTAAATAGCAGAGCAAACTGAGCTCTCTAGCCATGGTTGGCAACTAGTCTAGGAGAAAGACAACTCTAAATTTATAACCATGACCATAGATGTAACTTGTCAGTAAGTGTCATATCCGTCTAATGAGTCAACTGCTAGTGAATATGTTTTGTTGTTGCTGTTTAACTATTAATGCCATAAAATGAACATTTAATGCCTTACTCATCCAATGAAAACAAAACAATGTAAAATTAAAAAATCAAACATTATTATTTACATGTAAACTATTATCCTCATCTTTGTTGTTATTATCACAATGTTTCGGCCATTGTGTCCCCCAGTCTTCATCAGGTGAAGGTTAATCGAGGTAACCTTCAGAGAATTTCAAACTGAATCTTTTATTTGATCTACAATTTTAGGACGGCTTCATTCTGCTGACCATATCTAAAGATATTTTGTTTAGATTTTATTTAGTACTGACTATTTTCCATTAAGGGTAGCATTGTCACTACATCCTATGTTGTCCAAACTATTGTTCGGCAAAGTATAGTCGTCACTTTGCAGTGGGCTACTTTGGCTGTCTTCATGCCAGTGCCTCAAAGTTACATAGTCTCAATTTCTCAGTGAAAGTCAAAAGGAAACTTTCCACCAGGCTATTCTTGTAATAATAAATAACATAATATGTGGGGTCTGTATGACCAAATTTTATAATCTCCAGCAAAGAAATGTTGCTGACTACAATGAGTGATTTGTTTGTTTAACGGCATATCAACTTCTTATGAGTCATTTAATGCTGAAATTTAATTTTTTTGAGATCTTTGAAGTAATAAAAATATGATGCATATTATTCTGCTTTCACAGTTGAATACATGGTAGATGATACTCAGCTTTTGTGCATATACTTGTTTGTGTGGACATAATTACTAGAGGCAGTGATATGTGTGTTTTATGTTGTAGTTTTGTTGAAGTTATATTTTGGAATACACTTTGATTTCTTTGAGAAATTGTAGGATATTATATGAATTAATGTCATGAAAGAGTTCTTTCATGTTTTTGGTTGATGACATATCAACCTCTATGGTTTATTTAATACCGAAATGTAAATATTTTGAACGCAATTTTATGGCTTCAACTAAATATATTTTGAATGCAATTGTATGCCTTGTTGTATGTATTGTTGGTCATCTTACTATAAAATGTATTGTTGGTAATTTTATAATAAATAGGTATTGTTGGTAATTTTATAATAAATAGGTATTGTTGGTAATTTTATAATAAAAATGTATTGTTGGTATTTTTACTATAAATATATATTCTTATATTTTCATAGTGTTTTGTTTTTGTTTGAGGGTTCACTATTTACCCATAGCTGGAACCCTAACAGGTGCTACCACCCTGGATCAGGTTGGACCTGGGAACAACAGCAATTAAGATATGGTCCTATACTCCTCAAAACTTCCAATCTGCTTATCAGAGGACTTGTTTCTGGATGTAGTTTATCATCATAACCAGGATGATCCACAATAAATGATAGAACTTCCTACTCCAGCCTTTTTTAAGCCATTTGGTCTGATGTTCCTGCTATATATCTCTAGATTCTTCATAGAATCCAAAGAATTTGTAAAGTTATCCTGACCTGGTATTTCAGCTTCAGCCACTTTCCTACTACTGTGGCATTAAATGATCCATTAAGGATGATGTGCTGTAAAACAAAACAAACAATCCTACCACCGTAATGTAGCTTCCCTGTACTTTTTCTATAAATATTTTCATGGCTTCCTTAGTACCTTGACCTAATGAATTTAAGCATAGTACTAGATTGGCAATTAGATCCCATCATTTTACTGTAAAAGTATCAAGATGTAACTGTAAATTCTATTTTAATAATTTCTTGCACTACTTGCCTGTGGAATTCTCCTCTAGCTTCTTACTTTCCTATCAGCTACAATCTTCAAAACTTTAAATGCAATATCAACCACCAACTTCTACCTTTCTGGATCTTGTTCGTTTATTGTCCTTTCTCCTCGCTAATGTTTTCTTATTTTCTTTCACTTCCAGTAAGTGGCATTTTCTCCTTTCTTGGGGTGAATTGATTAAAAAAAAAACCTATCCATTATTCTGCTTTAACAGTGTTACATTAATTCAGGAACACACTGCTTGCACCAGGGATTGAACTCATAATTACTGTCACCAAACTCACACTTTAATCCACTAGGCTATTGTCACATGGGACAATCCTGAGTGTAGAACTTGGAGCCTTGAACCTAACTTGCTTGCTGATAAGTGCAGCTGCTGATGCTTGTCACGCTTGACTGCACTCCCTGAGGCTTCTCTTTTGTACTACAGCTCCTCTGCATTATTCCACTACTGAAATTTCTCATGAAGTTCAATATGTGTTAAATTTGTAAGGTTTTTACTACTTGTTCCTTATTTAGTGATTCTGTTGGATTTTGCTATTTTCAACTCATGGCATCTTCTGTATTTATAGATGCTATTTGAATATCAGCCAGTTTTAAATGAAAGAATAAAAGTAAATCGGCAAACTTGGATTGTCATATGAACCAAAAACCAGTGTGAAAAGGATGGTTTTTTCCTTGACACCGCTATTATCTTAACTACCTTTACTCCTCAGCAGTGTTTATTCTTTTAAAAAGTGATGATTAAATTGTAATAAAACCTAAACATATGAAAGCGAATAAACATTATTTATTTATTAAATTGTTTATTTACACTATTTATTATATTATTTATTGGAATGTTTGGCAAAACATCAGTTTATTACCAACCGATTTGAACTTTATAAATAATAAGGATTTCCTTATAGTTGGTTCACATATTTTAATAATTTAGTAAACATTTAGAAATTTATTATTTATTTTCATATTTCTTTATAAATTAGTAAATGATAAATATCGTGTTGCATTATGTTTAATTTGTATTAGAATGTTGTAAATATAAAATTATTCTTGTAAACAATCTAATAAATAAATAGTGTTTAATATTTTTGTTGTAAATTCTCAAGAACAAAAAATGTATAAATTCATTTTCATCATATGTTTTATTACAACTCTAAGCATCACTTTTTAAAAGAATAAACATTGCTGAGGAGTGAAGGTAGTTAAAATAATAGTGGTGTCAAGGGAAAAACTTTTTTTTTTGTAGACATGAATGTTCAGGTTTGTCAGTAAATCAAATAATTATATTTGTACATAATATTTGAAAGAACTTTTGAAAGTTCTGATGATGATGGAAATAAAAAATTGAAATATTAATATAATGTTATTTATTAGTTAATGATTATCTACATGTCCCCTTTTTTGTTTCTTTCATATTTTTTGTTACCTTCCCTTCTGTAAAATTTGTGTGTGGACACACAAATTTTCCTCTGAGATGAGAATGAAAATTTATTAAGCATTTGATCAAACACAACCTTTTCAATTTATTTAAACTGACAATTTTTATATATCTATCCTGGGTAACACCATCTGTTTCATAAAATATGGCTCTGTCTTTCCTAACCGTCTTTCTTTCATGAGAATGAATCAATAAGTTTGTAGCCTGACATGAAGTTATCAGTTGAATATTGATTTGGAATATTCTCCAGAAATAAGTGCATTGGCAAAGAAGGAAATTATGTTGAAAAAATTATTGTACAAAAGAAATGCTTTTTCATCATTAGGCTGTAGACTTATTATTTGTGTCTGTATGTCGGAGGGGGGGGCATATATATATATATATATATATATATATATATATATATATTATAAATTAATTGATTTAAAATATGTTTTTTTCCGCTACACAGTTCTAACCATGTTTCAAAAATGGAAGCTAAAAGCTCAGAATTTAATTTTGTAATTAAATTAAAGACGTTAGTTCCATTTCATCCTCAAGCGAATTTTGGAGTAACTTTTAAAATTACTGGATTTTAAAGACACAAAAATGCCGTAAGAATTTTAGCCGTTAACAATAAAATTTTTTTTAAAAATCCAGATGACATAATGGATGTTAGATTTCATTGAAAAATACATCCCTACCCCCTCCGAACCATAACAAATAAGTGATACATCAAAACATAGACATAATGAACGCGCAGACACCCCTAGTCTAGTGAAAGTGGTTTTATGTGTAACCTTGGAAACATGAATTATGATTTTAGCTGTCTTTAAAACCCAGTAATTCTGAGCTTTTAGCTTCCATTTTTGAAACATGGTTAGAACTGTGTAGCAGAAAAAGCCATATTTTAAATCAATTAATTTATAATATTAATGCTCTGTAAATTTACATTGAGCACTATTTTGTAAAAATAAAAATATCTATAAGAACACCGGATTATATATCTTACTGTTCTTTCTTTTTATTTATATATACATATATATATATATATATATTTAAAACATTTTTTTATGTTTATACATTCTTTTTATACATTCTGAATGTCTGAGAAATTTTCATAGAAAATATACGTCCTCCGACAGGAATCGAACCTGTATCCTATATGGAATCATCATTTGTTTACATTGGATACGTATTGAGCAGATATGAATGAATAAGAGAAAATCATGGAGAATTGTGTTTAAAATAGTAAAATCAACCTTGTTAACCGAACGCTCCTCTGTGGCCGAAATGATTAAGGCACATCATGCTATATCACAGTTCCATATAGGATACAGGTTCGATTCCTGTTGGAGGACGCATATTTTCTATGAAAATTTCTTGGACATTTAGGCCAGTAAATGTTATTAATACTGTTTATTATAAACAGAGCATTTACTTAACTATTTGTATCTATAAAAAGTATGTATAAACATAAAAAATATCTTAAAATAATTGTCAGACTTTGTCCATTTCATAAATATATATATATATATATATATATATATATATATATATATATATATATATATAAACACAAGTTCTCAGCCAGGTCTACTTCTTACATGCTGAAATGACCAACCATCAGATATTTAATTTGGAACTTTTAACCACCCCTCATGCCTATGTATAAGTGGGTGCTGAAAAGTTTCTGAAAATAAAACTTTTCAGCACCTCCAACACTCTTAAATAGATAGAGTGAGAGAGAAATGGAGAGTATTATTGATTTTTTTTGAAGACTTTAACTTACTTAGGTTCTTAACATCTCTCACTAGTGACTAGACCTATATCTAGATACCCGCTCATCGGCTTCAGTTAAAAAAGAACCGTAAACCCAAGATCTTTTTAACAGATGAGCCTTAAGTTGTTTCGAGAAGACTAATAATAATAGAGCTGTGTTCTTTGTACAGGTAAAGGCATGGCTCATCTCTTAAAACGTTGGCTGGCTGTATACCTCTTTGTAAAGAGTTGGAGTTCCCGGCATTGGTTCGACAATAATTCTTTGCTGGGTTTCATTGAGCCAACGTGTTTATCATATGAGCTATGTTTTATTCCCTGGTGTGAGTGGGTGCTTTTATGACTGTGCGTGTATCTGTGGAGGGCAAACTGCGTACGGTCCTTCCTGGCTGTATGTGATATTGATTGGGTCAGAGCAGAGTGGGTGAATAAGCCAAGCAGGTAGCAGCAGCAGCCGGCCTGATTCGTTATGTGCGTCTGGGTTGGGCCGGCAGTCGAGTGACTCACATACTCACTTCCTACCCATCTCTCTTTTTCTTTTCCTTACTTTGTTTCCTCTCTTCCTTCTTTACCTTCGATCTCTCTCTCTCTCTCTGTGCTTTACTCTCTTACCTCCAGTTCATTTATTCATTAGTTTATTTCTCTTTCCTTCTCTTATTGCCTTTCTTCCTTCTTCTCTCTTAGTTATTTTTTAATAAGGCTTTCTTCCTCTCTCTCTCTTCTTATTGACTTTCCTCTTTCCTTCACTCTCTCTTGATTACTCTTTTAAGGTTTTCTTCTTTCCTCACTCACTCTCGATTGCTCGTTATGTAAAGTTTCTCTCTCTTTCTTATTGCTTTTCTTCCTCTCTTTCTTTGTTATTCTTTATATAAGTCTTTTTACTCTTATTTCTTTTCTTCCTTCCCCCTCTCTCTTTTTCTCACCCTCGGTTATTCTTCCTCTCTCTCTTGATTTGAGTCTTTAAGAAAGTCTTTTCTCTTTTCTTTCTTTTCTTTCCCGGTTACATTTTTTTTTTGTGTGTGTAAAGCTTCCCTCTCTTTATTGATTTTACTTCCTCTCTCTCTCTCTTAATTACTAAAAGATTTCCTCTCTTTCTTATTGTCTTTCTTCTCTCCTCCTCCCACTCTCTCTTATTGCTTTCCTCTTCTCTCTTTTCTTTAGTTGATATCAGGCTTTTTCTTCCTCTATCTCTCGGTTACTCTTTCTTTATAAATCTTTTCTGTCTTTATTTCCTTTTTTAAGTTTTTCACTCTAAAGTAAAATATTTTTTCTTTTCTTGTTTACTTTTAAAAACTATTTACGATCGACTGGAGTGAAATTGATATTCAGCCGGAGACCCAAGTTTGTAGCCTTGTGCCAAACAAAATTACTTTTAATTCGACTACGTTTATTTTTTTCTCTCGTTTTTTGTCTCCTTTCTCTCTTTTTCCTTTTCTTGTCATTCTCACTCTTTCGATAGATATCGACCGCCCACTCTCTCTTTGAACAATACCCCTCACTTTCTTAAAACCTTTTTCTTTGCCTCTTCATTTCGAATTTTTTTTCGTTTATTTTTATTTTATCTTTCTTCCCCAACTTTCCCTTCCCTAACAACACCTACCCACTCTTCCAACCTCACCTCTAGCTCTGACCTGTTATCTTTCTTCATCCCCCCCCCCGCCAACCTCATCTCTCCTCTCTCCCACCTTTCTCAGCGTCTACCCAACCTCTTCCAATTCGGACCCACCCTTTCTTTTTCTCCCTCTCCACTTCATTATCTTACAAACCTCTCCATGGCCAGCCCTACTCTGACACGTAGCCTCACCTACCCACCCTACCTTCTTTTCTTCTCACAAGCCCCACCCTATAATATAAGGAAGAGGAGAAAAGATGGAGTGGGTGTGAAGAGGGAGATGGCGGGAAGAGAGCGGGGAAGGTGAGTTTGACCCCCCCCAACTCACCCATCATTTCCCCCTCCCTTACCTTACATCTTTCCATGGACCTCTTCCTCACCCACCACGCCATCGTGTCTGACCAGTTCACTGTCTACTCTCTAGGTTTGGCTTGGTGATAGTTGAGCCACTGCTACAAGAGAGAAAGAGAACAATAACGAACAGATGGACAGTCTGAAGTTGGCTGGAGTTCCACCCTGTCACTGGCCCCACCACTAACGCCATACATCCGTTTACCCACCCATTCATTCACTCAGCTACTACTACAGGTACCATTCGACAACTACCTGCCCTACACTGATGCACACAATAATCTTAGATATTATGATGATGGAATTATTATTATTATTATTATTATTATTACTACTACTACTACTACTACTATTATTATTACTATTATTATTAGTATTATTATTGTCGTTATTACGTTGCAAGTATTAATATTATTCTTATTGTTATTAGGTTTGAAATTATTCAATAGTTATTATTATGTTGACGTAGAAATAATAATAATGATAATAATAATGATAATAATGATAATTATTATTATTATTATTATTATTATTAATACTCCCTACACAAATACAATTTTGATGTTATCAATAAAACGTTTTTTTAATTATCAGCAAAATATTCGATAATGCATCTTTTTGTTGTGATTTGAATTAGAAAATTATTTTCTTCTTATTCTTCTTATTATTTTAACTATTATTTTAAATATTTTATTATAATAATAATAATTATTTTATTTATTCTTAGTAGTAGTCTCTCTATCATATTTTTAAATGCTATGTCCTGAAAGGACATAGGTGATCATGGCTCTACACAGCTTCCTTTTCTTTATTATCTGTGAATTACTATTACTTCTTGGGGGGAGAGATAGTGGAGTGGTTTCCCATTGCCTTCACTATGATTTTGAATTCAGAATTATCTTTTTCTTAGACTCACTGCTACCCAAGTGGAAAAGTGGGTGAAGAAATAGATTCATGCCTTTCAAAAAAAGCATTTGAATGAAAGTGAAAATCAGCAGACAAAGCTGAAATTTGAACCTGGCTTGCCAGTTCCACTTTCTAAACTGATAACTGTTATATTACCTGCACTTGCAGAATTATAATTATTGTTATTATTATTATTATTATTTTTATTTTAATTATTAATATTATTAAATAATTATTACTTACAATAATATTAATTATTGATGCAGCTATTGTTAATTACTGTGATTATTTTTTGTTTCTTTCTTTTATCAGTATATTTATTGTGGTTTGTGGATGTGCAGGTGGTGTAATGGTTAGGATTGAGAAAATCAGTAAGCCAAGTTCAAAATTCCAACTGAATTTGTTACCTTCCCTTTCACATAAAATACCATTGGGAAAGATATCTACCCCCCTCCTTCAGCTATGAGTTAAGGTACCTCCAAAAAAAATGAGATACCTAAGGTTTAAAATGCATTTAAAACATGAAAGTTTATTATTGAAGCTTTTATTTAGGTTTTAATTCCAAGCTAATCGATTAAATTTAATATTTCCAATAAGCAAAGTACTTTGCTGTATTTCAAACTGAATTTAAATTAATTGGAACGAGTTTTTGAAATCATTAATATTCCTAAGAATGAGCTATATTAGCGAATCTATCAAAACAATATGATTCGCTTTATCTAAAAAAATCTTTCAAAAATAAAATATACTTTTCTGAAACTTTAAGGAAGATTAGCTTATTTAAAGTTTAATTAACTTGATTTGAAACAAATATTACTTTTTAACATGGAGGCGGGTGTTCTATAAGGTGTTGGAAACTATCTTGATAGAATTATCTTTAGGAATTTTTTCTGCAGGGGGACATAACTTTAAAAATTACTTGACAAATATAACATGCATGTCTCTTTTACATAAATTTTTAACTACCCAGTAATTTAAAAAATTTGGGAAAATATTCTAAGCAATCTAATATTTTATTGAATTTTAGGTAGTTTAGCTTTATAGTATACATTAGGAAGACACTTGTTGCAGAAATGTTAGAAAATTAACAATAAATTTTAAAATTACTGTAGTTACCATTCCTATTCTCTGATAATATTGTGTATGGACATCCATATTTACAAAAATCAGCATGTTTATACACCTGCAAAAAAATCTAAAATTATTTTTAAAATATTGGGTGAGAGGTTACTGAATTGTAGTAAGCCTTTCCAGTTATGATTAGTAATATAGTTTTCATTTATAACAATATGACCTAACAAATTAAAACAGAATTTTAAAAGTTTATAAATTATTATAATTAAAATTTTAAAAACATGAAAACTATTCCTGTAAAAATTCATTATTTATTCTTATAAATGTTTTTTTTAAGACACTGTCCACAATATCTCTTTTCTAAATAATATCTTAGTTCTATTGTATTTTTTATTGTATGATTCAGAACAGATTTTCTGTAATTGGAGGTTCTATTTGACAAAAAAAAATTGATGATTTAAATTCTCCAAGAACTTGTGCTTATAATTAATATAAACATTAAGTGCTACAAAAATAATTTTGAGTGGTAGTGGGGCAGGAGTAACAGATATAAAAAAGAAAATATTTTTACCAATATTTCTAAAAAAGAAACATTTCTAAAATAATTTCATTTCTTTGTGAATAAGTCCCAAAACTTTAATTAAAATCAAACATTTGATATTTGCAAGAATTTCCAAATCAATGTGTTTTTCACTGTAAAAAGACCCTTAAATTTCCAATTCTAATTTATGGTCACCTATTGATACAAGAAAAGCAAAATTTTTAACCACAATTTTGAAAGTTGTGAAAAAGTTTAAAAAATATAATTTAATAATCAAAAAATTCTTTTCTCTTTCATCTTAATAAATATAAAGATTTTGATGATAAAACTTAATTTTTTGTTAAGTTTTGGGTATTTCTTCATCATGTATGTTCATTTTGTAGCAAATCATTAGAAGCACCTAGTTAAGTAGCAAGGTAGAATGGGCTCTGCGGCCTTGGTTGGTAGAAGGACAACTGGGAATTCAAAACTGTATGTAGCTCTGGCCAAGGAAAAAATTAGGAAGTTCACAATTAACTGTGGTGCAGAGCTGCAGACTCTTGGTCAGCATTATTTCCTAGATTGATAATTCATCAGCATTATCATACAAGTATGGGTGTAATTACTTATACATAATGTATTCATTTGCATAAATATCTATCTGTTTCACTACTCTCTATCAATTTCTCTGTCTCTACACACTCTCTCTCTTTCTGAACCTATCTCTCTCGACCAGTCTCTCAAAATAACTTTCTCTACCTCTCAATATATCTCTATCTCTCACTACCTGATTATATATATATATACACAAATATAGGATTGGTGTATACGGAATAAATTCCAATAATCAACAACTACTATTCGTAAAAGAGTGCTCAATACAGGGTAGAGCAAATATAATTATAATAGCCATGTACTTGAAAAGACACCAGAAGTGTTGAAACAAAATGGCTATTTTTTAGTGATTTTATAACATATTTATTTATAATTTTCAAATAAATAATTAAATATATATATATATATATATATATATATATATATATATATATATATATCTTATAATCAGGTAGAAGCAGATAGGGATAAATAACAATGCATACACATATTGTATATAGAGATATATAACTCTTAGTATATATATATATATATGAAGAGAGAGAATATATATTTAATATTGTAATATATGTGTGTACATACAAATATATAAAATAACATTTTGATTTGTTATGTTTTATTATTTTTTTAATTTTTATGTTTATTAATATGCTCTGTTAAAAGAATTTGAAATAGAGCACCTTTATATCCATAAAAGTGATATACAAATTATATATATATATATATATATATATATCTATATATATATATATATATATATTCCCAAATGTGCGGTTGGTTCTGCACAAGCCTTCATCACTATAATTAAATCATATATGCAGATAGTCTGGTTGTTCATTTATAAGAATTGAGCTGCTGAACCTTCATGATGAAAAATGATGGGAGCGTCCTCAATATATATATATATATATATATATATATATATATATTCTTGATTCCTCTTCTTTTATTGTTCTTACTTCTTAATAATGTTTTTCTTTTTTCTTATTCTTTTATACTCAGTAACCCCTTGTGTTTTACTGGCTTTATCTTGTGTGGGCTGATATAATTAAATATATATATATATATATATATATATATATATATATATATATATATAGAGAGAGAGAGAGATTTTTTATGTTTATACATTCTTTTTATAGATACAAATATTTAAGTAAATGCTCTGTTTATAATAAACACTATTGACAACATTTACCAGCCTGAATGTCTGAGAAATTTTTATAGAAAATATGTGTCCTCCGACAGGGATCGAACCTGTGATCTATACGGAATATAGCCTGATATGCTTTTACTGATTGAGCCACAAAGGATCGTTTCAGTTAGCAAGGTTGATTTTACTGTTTTTAAACTACAAATCACCATGATTTTCTCTCATACATTCATATCTGCTCGATGCATATCCAAATGTAAACAAATGACATGACACATTATGAAATGGACAAAGTCTGACAATTATTTTGAGACATTTTTTTATGTTTATATGTTCTTTTTATAGTAAATGCTCTGTTTATAATAAACAGTATTAACAAACAGTAAAATCAATGTTGCTAACCAAAACGCTCCTCTATGGCTCAATCGGTGAAAGCACATCAGGCTATATGACAGTTCATTATAGGATACAGGTTCGATTCCTGTCCGAGGACGCATATTTTCCATGAAAATTTCTCGGACATTCAGCCTGGTAAATGTTGTTAATAAACAGAGCATTTACTTAAATATTTGTATCTATAAAAGAACATATAAACATAAAAATTGTCTCAAAATAATTGTCAGACTTTTGTCCATTTTCATAATATATATATATATATATATATATATATATATATATATATATATATATATATTATAAATTAATTGATAAAATTCACTTGAGGATGAAATGGAACTACAAAATTAAATTCAACGCTTTTAACTTCCATTTTTGAAACATGGTTAGAACTGTGTAGTGAAAAAACATTTTAAATCAATTAATTTATAATATTAATGCTCTGTAAATTTACATTGAGCACTACTTTGTAAAAATAAAAATATATATAAGAACACTGGATTATATATCTTACTGTTCTTTCTTTTTATTTATATATATATATATATACTTGCTGTTATAGTAGTTGTGTCATCCAGCTAGTTCAGTGTTAAATCCTGATTTTCAAAGCAAGTTGTTCTCCTGCCATCTTACAAGATTGGAGCAATACAATCTTTCTTTTTCTCCATTTTCCTCTCATTGTACCTAAACTGGGTGAATATCATCATTTATCACAACTCTTTATATGAATATTCTTGTTAACCTTTTCTTTTTTTTTTTATCAACAGTATTCTCGTGGTTTTTATTACTTTAATCAATTTTATAATGTTTTTATCACCAGTGAGAGTGTTTCTGTGTATCAGCGTTTCTCTGTAAGTGTGTCTCTGTCTTTCTCTCTCTGTGTGAACACACACACACACACATATGCATACATATGCTGGCCCATGACGTCAGAGGCAGATATGGATGGTATTCCAGTAGAGTGTGTCTTCCCACCAATAACCTATAATTTTTTTTTTTTACCTTATTACAGGCAGCAGCAAAGTGATGTCTGACATGAAAGTATGTAGGAAACAGACATGCTGAGTTTGATTTCCTCAATGTACCTATTGACATTCTTTGACACATGCCAAATATTTATGAAAACGAAACAATGGATCTGAGCACAGTTAGGTGGTACGTAATTGCCGTGACCAAATATGGTTAAGAAATAACAAAACAAGAGATTACAGATAAATCGTGTATTTCCTCAATGTACCTATTGACATTCTTTGACACATGCCAAATATTTATGAAAACGAAACAATGGATCTGAGCACAGTTAGGTGGTGGGTAATTGTTGTGACCAAGTATGGTTAAGAAATAACAAAACAAGAGGTTGCAGATAAATAGTGTATTGAACAGTAAATACAACAGAAGGAGTGTGTGTCGGTTGACCAGCCTTCAGTCTATATCACTGTTCCCCCGAGGCTTACTTTCCTACTACTTTATAATAAGTGGAAGAGTCCACAATAGCATCATTAGAGGGAAGGCACCACAACAGTAATGCATTTCATCATAGCAAAGTGTTTGAAATTATGGATAATACATTAACATCATAGCTTCTTCTGGTATGAATGTTTGTGAATTTGGCATGCAGACTTTAATCTATCACTGATAAAAATGAATATTTAATAATTGTGACAATTGGAAAAATAATGTTTTGTAGCTGAAAAGTTGTTCTATCTCACAATGTTATTGCAGTGTTCATTTCAATTGTAGTTCTTACCTCACATGTATGAATATATTGTGCAGACATAAGAATCAACACTGAATGGTGACTGTTAGTTTCATTCTTAAATGTGATCTTCAGACCAAGTGCCTTTACTACTTTGGCAAGCTGTGTATATAGGTCACTAAAGGATTAAGGCAAGTGGTGAAGAGGAAACTACCCATTGTAGTTTCTTTTGCGTGGACTTAATGATGAGGTTATATATGATATCATGATTGATGATTTATGCAGGATGGAGGAAATGTGTTTTAAATAGGATAGGGTTTACTTATGGTCGAGCCTATAGGGGAAAGGAGTATGACAAGGTGGAAAAACTTTTCATATGACATGTTTCATCCTTTAGGACTTCATCAGAGTAAGATTATGTTTATGTTATTGTGAATATACAAGTGCACAAACAAGAGGTGCTGGGAATTTTAAATTTAAAAAATATTTTTTTTAATCTGTTTTGGGTATATAATCTTGTTGATTTCATTGAGATTTTTTTTTTTTGAATATGTTCCCATCACATCACATTTCTTATTAAATATCCCACATCATATATATATATATATATATATATATATAAATAAAGAATTAATATATATATATATATATATATAAATAAAGAATTAATATATATATATATATATATCGTATATATATAAAGAATTAATATATATGTATATATCGATATATGTATAAAAAATTTATATATATATATATATATAAAGAATTAATATATATATAGATACATATATAGAAGTAATATATATATATATATATATAATCATGAAATGGATTAAGTCTGACAATTATTTAATATATTATCAGTTTATACATTAATTTTATAGATACAATTTATTTAAGTAAATGCTCTGTTTTTAATTAAACAGTGTTAATTACATTTACCAGCCTGAATGTTCAAGAAATTTCAGAGAAAATATGCATTCTCTGACAGAAATTGAACCTGTATTCCTATAAGGAAACTATCATTTGATCTGACGTGCTATACCATTAAGCTTTAGATAAGCGTCTTGTTACCAATATCTGAATTACTGTTTATAAACACACAATCTTTGATGATTTTTCTCGATGAATCATTTCTGCTCACAAAACGTGTCTTAACATAAACAATGACAACACACCATGAAATGGATTAAGTCCGACAATTATTTAATATATTTGCTAACCAGATGCTTTTCTGCAGCTAAAAGTTTGATTTTTTCAAAAATTAAAAAATATATATATATATATATATATATATATATATATATATATATATATACACACATATATATATATATATATATATATATCTTTTAGTAGCATATCTTCATTCCAGCTTGTTTTGTTGAATAATCTGGACATAATTTTTATTTTAATCCTCTCATATTCTCACATCAGTTTCTTAATGTTGTTATTAAACTCATTATGGAAGAAGCCACAGTTATTTTCATTTCTTTTATTTCTACTTTCAATCTCATCCAAGATCATCTTCAGGGGTGAATTACTAAGACAAAAATTATTGTAATTAATAGTTGTAAAGTTTTTTGTAAATGCATATGCTCTGTTATAATTATGAACATGTATGAATGTGCTCCATTATAGACAATTTTAACTGTTTAGAATAATAAGAAATTAATAGTTAAGAACAATATGCATATAAGGGAGGTAACTTAATTCATATTTTTTTATTATTCATGTTTTAAAATACTTAACCAGCAATATAAAAAAAAATTACAATTTGAGCATTTGCTTTTATAAGCATTTTTAAACGTTCTTGCTATATTCATGATTCATCTTTTTTAGTGTTGGTTGTATCTTTTTTATATAAAGGCCTTCAAGATTTTGGAATTTTTGTCTTTTACTTTCTTGTTGGAGTATACTTGTATTGTCAATTAATATTTTTCAAAAACGTGAATGTGGACAGGAATGTTCCTTTAAATGTTATACAATATGTGATGGACTCTATCATCAATTTCAACATATCCAGCAACTTTGTTCAGTTTTTATGTTTGTGCCTTATGGGACACTTCCCACTAGTGACTTACAAACAAGTCCATATATTGTACAACAGCAAGGATCTCAGGACATAGCAACAGGAACATTCACTGACAATTTTTGCTATAGTCTTAGCCGGTCAATACAATTGATTTGAAAATTTCTGATACCATGCTGGCATAATTATATCCAGTTAACTCTATCCAGAGCTACTTGCTCAAAGTTAGTATGAGGCACATTGACAGCTGAGAAGTTACTCTTCAGTTTCTCTTTATACTTGAGCCACAGTACTTTGTCCACTGTCAAGCTGGCTATACATGAGTACCTTAGGTATTTTGCCGTCACTCAACCAAGCAACATGACCAGCATAGTGAAGTTGTGATTGCATTAGAATGGTCTCAGTTCCATCAATGTTGTATTTTCCAAGAAGGTTAACATTAGACACCTTATTGTCAAATGTATAGCCACAGACTGTGCGAAGACAACTTTTGTGGAAGACATCCAGCTGATTGATATGGGACCTATATGAAGTCCCTGATTCTGAGCCATACAACAGTGTGGCCATATATATATATATATATATATATATATATATATATATATATTTCTTATTACTGTAAACATCATATTTTAGTGGATACCTGTGTTTGAATAGACACCCTGTTTTTTTTTAAACAATGTGAGTTATATCTACTACCCTAAACATTCAAGAATTCTTTTTGAAAGTATTAAATTCATTTGTATTTAAAGTCATGAAAATTGCTTCAAAGAGCCACAAATTTTAGCTTTGCCTGTTACTCAGAAGTTGTTGCTAGAAAGAAAGTGTGCTTAACATTTGCGACATTTCAGTTTCTTTCAAATTATATATATATATATATATATATATATAATTTTATTATACATATATAAATTATGTGTATATATGTTTGCCTGTCTATTTTAGCTCAGTGACCTAAAAACATTCCTACACAAATTAAAAAAAAATAACTTTAAAACTTATTTTATTTCTAAAAAAAATCTGTAGAATCTCATAATTACATTATTTATTTTATTTTTTTAATGTTTCTTTTTGCCAAGAAAAAATTAATGGGTTGTTTGCCAAGAAAAAATTAATGATCTTTTTCTCTCTTTCTAGTTGAGCCACTTTAACTGAATACATTTTTTGTGGCTATTAATTTCTTAAAAACTTTAACCAAAATTCACTTCGTCATAAGTAATAAACTGGACATTTATTTTGTTCTAGGTACCAATAAATAAATATAAACTGATACACGTATATGATACTTATGAATAGACTGAAACATGTACATAGTACATATGAATAAACTAATACAGGTAAATAATACTTATGAATAGCCTGATACAACACATAATAATGATGTGTACACTGATACAGGTAAGACAGTACTTATGAATAGACTGATATAAATTCACAATACTGATACAGACAAATGATACTTATATATAGATTGATACAGGTAGACAATACTTATGAATAGACTGATATAGGTATAAAATACTTATATTACAGAAAATCTCCTATGAATCATAAAATAAAAAATGCAATAAAATTTAGACATTATTTAA
Organism: Acanthosepion pharaonis; assembly: GCA_903632075.3. Lineage (NCBI taxonomy): Eukaryota > Metazoa > Mollusca > Cephalopoda > Sepiida > Sepiidae > Acanthosepion > Acanthosepion pharaonis. The sequence goes on from CAHIKZ030000462.1 coordinate 1,160,334, forward strand.
TTAGAAAAGCTTGTAATTGCTTTATAAATAAAATATATTATGGACACTATCGTCTTATGAAAAAACTTTTCGATGAATAATGAATATTTATAAGAATTGTTTTTATTTTTAAGTGGAATAATTTATAAACTTTTAAATCTTTTAAAATACTATATTAATTTGCATTGGTCAAGTGATAATCATAAATGGAAAAGTTTACTACAATTCACTGACCACCCCCAGTGTTTTAAAAAGAATTTTGAATTTTTTTGTGCATGTATAAACGTGCTAATTTTTGTAAATATGGCCATCCATACATGACATTATCAGAAAATAAGTGTGGTAACTATAGTAAATTTAAAATTTATTGTAAATTATCTAACATTTTCACAACAAGCCTCTTTGTAAATAAGACTCTAAAGCCATCAGTCAGTCTGTTATGTGCCATGCGTGATACACGTTTATGCAATCATGTATCTTTCGATACATGACTGACGAGACAGATTTTTTTCCTGCAGTAGGTTGCCATTTCTTTCTGTGGTAGACCAGTTGCCATCCAAGGTTATAGAACCCGGTCTGTCTTGCTATTTACCCATAGCTGGGGGGTAAAGAAGAGGATTCATACCTTTCCCAAGTGTATTAGCACGTAAGTGAATGTAATGGATCCGACTGGAATTTGAACTCGGCTCTCCAATTCCTCAATCTGAACCGCTATCCATTACTCCAACATACCTTCATAGCCACATTACTTAAAATTCAATAAAATATTAGAATGCTTTTAAAGATTATTGGGTAGTTAAAAAAATTATAAAAAAAGGCGTTTACATTGTATTTGTCATGTAATCTTATGACAATTATATTCACCTTCAATAAATTTTGGAAATGTCGGGTTGTCAATAAATGTGTCAATGCCTTATAAAAACACCCACCCCTGTGTTAACAAATACTTTTCTACAATATTTTAAACTAAAAGTAAGTAATATTTTTTTTCAATTCAGAGTAATTAAACTTAAGATCAGTTCAAGTAAGATTTCAGAAAGGTACATTTTATTTTTGAAAGTTTTTAAAAGAGAATTATATTGTGCTGACAGATTTGTCAGTATGACCAATTTTATTGATTTTACTGATAATCAGAACAAAAAATGAATTCCAATACAGCGAAGTATTTTGCTTATTGGAAATATTAAATTTAATCTATTAGCTTGCAATTAAAACTAAAATAAAAGCTTCAAGAAAGATTTTTCATTTTTTGAAATATTTTAAACATTATATATTTTTTGTAGTTATCTACTTTAATCTTTACTCAATTTAACTATGCCAAAAATATTGCCAAATTTTAATATAAACTTTAAAAATGTATTTTGATATCATGATTGGCTGATTTAGTTAGTACAAGTCAAAGATCAATTTGGGAGGGTGAAGTGATATTTGTATTACTGGGCTGAACAGCAACACCAATTCATGTTGATAGTTTTAGACTAGAATGATCTGTAATTTATTCAATTTTGACCTGGCATCTCAACATCAGTCAATTTCCCATCACTGTGACATGGCTTTCTTCTGCCCTTTCTATAAATATGTTCATGACAAGTGACCTGATGACCTCACCTCTTTGGTGCCTTGACCACATGAATTTAAATGTACTACTAGATTGGCAACTAAGTCTCACCATTTATACTGTTCAACGAGCTAGGTGTAACCATAAGCTCTATTCTAATAGTTTCTTTTCTCACACTTCTCCCCTGTGGAATTCTCTTCTGTTTTTTTTGCTTCTATGCCATCTTAGAAGATTGCAGTTGACAATACATTTAAATTTATATATATATATATATATTGAGACCTATTTTATTGAATAATTTAGACAAGTTTTGTCTATTTATTTTCAATTGGATCCTTTTATATATATATATATATATATATATATATATATATATATATATATATATATATATTCAAATAATAGGAACAAACAATCAGATTTATCATCCAGAGTTCTTTAACAATTATTTTTTATTTAAAAAAACTGTGCTCAATACAAAGTAGAGCATAATATTATAATTATTTTTTTAAAATATGTCTCCATTGCGACACAGATATTACTATGTTTCAAAACCAAAGCTTAAATCTTAAAATTTAACTTTAAAGTTTAAAGTTAAAATTTGGAGCTCAGTTCCATTCTCAAGCGATGCTAAGAATAACTTACAAAAAAATTGGATTTACTCTATTTTTAAGTTGGTGTTATTAAGAGAATTCCCTTTTTTTTTTTTATTAAGGGTGCGTTGGCTTTTCTATGAATATAGAAAGCAATTGTATCTTTGTGTGGCAAATTTAAAGTCTGTTAAGGTTGGGTGGGGGTTATGATTTCTGTCTAGCTACACTGACTTTCTTTCAAGCTGTTTGGTTATTATTGTCTGCTTTATTTTATCTTATTAAGATTTATGCTACAATACTGGGTGTACATAAAGTTCGTGTGCACTTTAAAAAATTTATAACATTATTTGTATTTGCGATAGAAATAATCTGTAAAAAATGTTATAAAGTTTAATGTACCTAGTTTTAAGTCTAGCTAAAATAACTAATGTGATTTCAGGCATTACTGTAAATCAGTTGGCAAATGTTTTCTGTGAACTGCAAAATCGTATTACCCTTTGTATTGCTAATGATGGAGGACTTGTGGAAACTTAAATAAAATTTCAATAAAACCTTAAAAAATATAGGTTTACTTTTTTTTCTAATCCTTTTTACAAATTATTTCTATTGCAAATACAAATGAAGATATAAATTTTTTAAAGTGCACACGTACTTTATGGACACTCTGTCTATTTGGTATTTAAGAAAATCTCAATGTAATTTTAAAAAGAAAATAAAGGGCTATTCAAATATACTTGAGTCATATTTTTTATATTTATATCTTTATTTATACATATCTAAAATACTATATTTACGAATAGACTATATATGGTATTGTAAAATTAATATATTAGAATTTAATTACGCATTTAAAAACTATTTAATTTATGATCAATTAATAGACATAAATATGTGAATTATTTTTTATAATTAATTTTTTTAAGGAAATGTAGACATATTTAAAACAAAATAATTATAATATATATATATATATATATATATATATATATATAGAGAGAGAGAGAGAAACATGTTTCATTGAATAATTTAGATAAGTTTCTTTCTACTTATTTTCAATTGGATCCTTTCATATTCATGGACAAACTTTTTGTTGTCATTATTAAAGGAAGTGAGAATATCACTGTGTTCTTATATATTATTTTATTCCGAGTACTTTCGACATAGCGCAATGTCATCATCAGGGTGTTGTTTATTTTAAGGCAAATATTGTAGTGTTCATCATTTTCAAAGACAAAATTGCTGCATTCATCTGAAAATTAAATTTTTTACTGGTGAAGTGAAGAATTCTGAGTGAGTATGTGATCACTTGACACCACTTCAGGGGAGGTAATAAAGTATGTTGTTTCAAGAGTTTTTTAAGAAATAAGTATTAAACCTATTAATGCAAACCTTGATATTTTATCTATTGTATCTAATTTTCTATGAAAATTTCTTGGACATTCAGGCTGGTAAATGTTATTTAATACTGTTTATTATAAACAGAGCATTTACTTAAATACTTGTATCTATAAAAAGAATGTTAAACATAAAAATGTCTTTAAATAATTGTCAGACTTTGTCCATTTCATAATTTATATATATATATATATATATATTTACTTATTAAATGACGTCATGCTTTTAATAACAAAATCCTAGAGTGGTATACCTTTTGAAAGACTTTAAAAAATAGAAAATTGTTAAATTGTTTAGAAAATTACAAAAATATCTCTAAAAAAAATATCAAAGAAAATTTATATATTAGAGAAAAACAACTGTAAAAGAAATTATAATATGAGCTCTGGTAAAAAAAAAAAAAGAAAAAAAAAAAATTTGTGGATAAAAGTATTAGTTGATTAATCAAAAAAAAATGACTTGACCCAATGATTTGTGAGTTCCCAGCAGAGAGAACAAAAAACTTGGACCAATACCATCAAGAAGTCACCTTCCTGACTAATCAACCCTGGTGAGATTCGAACCTGGGTCTCATGGTCAGAAAGTGAATGTTTTAACCACTTGGCTGCATGCCCATATAAATTTACACATGTGCAAAAAAAACAACAAAAAAAAAAAAACCCTTCTTTTTTTTTTTTTCCCCCAAAAAAAGTCCAACTTTATTTTAGTTTTCATTGAGAAAAGACACAGGTGTGTCTGAAAATTCCATTTTTTAACATCTTTTCTCATCATGCATCGATTTGGTCTCAGGTCCTACTAATATATAATATATTTTTATTATCATCATAGAACAAAAAACCTACCAAAACGTGCAACTTCATTTTATTTTTCATTGAGAGAAGACACAGGTGTGTCTGAAAATTCCAATTTTTAACATTTTTCTCATGAAGTATATGTGGACAATCATTCTGTACCATGTATATATATATATATATATATACTCTTTTACATAAATGCCAAAAATTTTATTAAACTCCAATAATTAGACAATTTTTGGAGGATTTTTTAAATCTGTTTTTTTACAACCCTTCCACCCCCAAAACAAAAAGATAATGATATTTTTATGGTGACAGTGTTTATACAAACTAAAGAACATTTTTAAATGTAAATATTTCTGATTCTGCTTAAAATCTAGAAATAACATAATTCTTCTTTTCAATTAAATGAAAAAGAATGACCATAAAATTAAGTTTTATAATGTCTCAAAGCTTTTTTATTTACGTGTCGAATTTACTGATATGAAAATTGGAGATACCTATTATTATCTCAACATTTCGGCCATTGCACTCTCTTGCCTTCTTCAGTAACCTTCAGGTAATTTAGAACAGAATCCTTTCTATAGACGATTGTTTTTGTTCCGCTGTCCATGTAGAGCAGCATTTCTCAACATTTTTAGCCTTGTGTCACTCTTGAAATAGTTTTCATGTCTTTGGGAACTCCTGCATATATATAGTATTCCATTATTAATATCTCTGTTTTATATTTTCATGTGGTCAACATAATATATGGCCACTGTGCATGCAACCAGTGCTCTAGCAAGTTAATCAGAGATACACAAATCTGCCCCATACAGGTCCTGTCCACTAACCAGTAAAGGTGCTTTCACACTGATGCTATACAGACATTGCTAAATACATTCCTTATGATTATTATAATTTTAAATAATATAAAAGTTTGAAGCCTTTAATAACTGACGATTTTCCAACAATATAGATTGGTTTGGTTTATTTTGTTTTACAGCATATCAACCTCAATTGGTTATTTAATGCCGACAACATTTTTAGGATAGATTCGTATGAATAGAATATGTATTGTTTGGTTTAGATTGGTTTGGTTTATTTTGTTTTACGGCATATCAACCTCGATGGGTTATTTAATGCTAACAAAATTTTTTATTGCTGGTAATATTTTGTTTTGTCAAGAATCTATTTCTGGTAATATATTTCCTTCAAAATTGTATTGCTGGTAATAATTTTTTCAAGAAAGCATTGCTGGTAATAGTTAACTATTTGCCCATAGCTGGGACCCTAACAGGTGCTACAGGGTCAGGGTGGACCTGGAAACAGCAGCAATTTGCTTCTGGACGTAGTTTAATGTCATACCCAGGACACAAATGTAGTTTAACGTCTTACCCAGGATGATGACCGACAATATAGTATAGTTATGAATATAAAATTAAACAAAAATTACTCAAAAATGCATTAGCCTATTTATCACTGGTTCTTGCAGAATACCTAACGACCTCTTGTAGAACCCTCGGATGCTGGGGACTCATCGTTTGAGAAACACTGATGTCAAGTGATATCTACTTATTTAGAACTATTCTTATTTAGTTATTGCTTGCTTTATTGCGACTAATTCTAAATCTGTACTCACTGGCACAAGGATTGAACTCACAATCAGTTTATCCTGTTAATATGAGATTTTTTTTTTTTTGCAGTTATTAAATCTATATTCTGGCTGGGGGGTGACCTTATTACTTAATAACAATAGAAAACTGATACCCCATTTTATGTCCATCAGAATCATCTATTAGCAATTGTTTAGCCATACTATAAAAATGATTTCAGATACAAAATTGATATTTTCACATGTGAGTTTTTAAATATATATTTTTCTATTTTTGTTTTTAACCATTTCATCCCAAACAAGGCATTAAAGCCACTAAGACATAGATGATTATTGTGTGTGAAAAAATAAGAAAAAGGGAAACATTAATAAGGAGAACAATAAAAGAAAGGGAATTAAGAAGATAAAAATTGACATTGCATTTAATTTTTTGACTATCAAAGTTGGCTGGAAAGCATGAAGCCAGAAGAAAGTTCTGTAAATAAAAAGAACTTACTTTTAACATAGAACTTATGGTTACATCTAGTGATTTAATCTGTAAAATGATGAGATATTTTGCCATCAATCTAGTACAACACTTAAATTCATGAAGTCTAGGCAGGATAGCAGAAAGATCATCAGAACAATTACCATGAAAATATTTATAGAAAAGGCACAGAGAAGATACATTAGTGGGAAAGAGACTGAAGCTGAGATGCCAGGTTAGGACCAATAACTTTGCAGATTCTTCTTCAGATTGTATTAAGAATCTCTAAATATATAGCAGGAGCACTTGACCATATGTGGCAGCAATATTCAAGGCATGAATGAATGGTAGACATAAATATATAAGATAGATTCTGGTGAGAAAAATGATCTTTCTTAGCAGCGGACCTAGCAATTAATTTAATATAAGCTTTCCACTTCATGTCAGCAGAGAATGTTAGCCTGAGAAGGTACTAACCTCCAGGAGAGTTATTCTCCTGGAGGTTAGCATCAGCCATGCCTATAGGAGACAGAAAGAGGTCTCTCAGATGATTAATAGAGAGAAGTTTCATTTTGGAAGTTTTAAAATTAACAAGCCATTCCTTGCCCCAGTTAACAGAAGATTGTAGATCATTTTTTGAGATTGACCCTATCGAACTGACTGACTTTTGGAACAGGAGTAAATAGTAGTGTCAATTATCATATTGGTAATATTACCCATTTTCCTATAAGGAAACATTTGGCATTCATTGATTAAGTAGCCAGTACTGTTTTAACAACCAAGATGAGAGCAAGAAATAGTGGATTGTTTACAATAATGCGAAGCGGAATAGGTCTGGATTAAACAAAATGAGTCACCATTAACAACTCTAAAAGCTGGTTGGCATCAAAAGAATGTAATGTCGTGTGTCTGGTGGGATTGAAAGGGCATTAAACTTAAAATATTTACTAAGATTTACAGCCATTTGGTTGAAATTTATAAAATCTTTCTCTTAAAAGAATTTTCAGGAAAACAGGTTTCTCAAATACAGTAGATGTTATCACTCTTTCCAGTATTGATGGGGTTTTCCTTCCTAACCTTTTGTTTGAAGTAGAATGGAATGTTAACATCTTGATTACATTGTTATTCTCTCTTCAAGTTACATGCACTGTCCATTTTAATTTGTGCTGCTGTTGGTAGTCCTCAAGTGATGCGGTTTCTGTTATTTGGTACAGTTCTTTGTTTGTGATTCTGTTGCAGCAGTCCATAATGTTTAAAGAAGGATGATCTTTGTCAAGATGTGGAAATTATATGATAGAGAGATTTGTTTATTAATGACAGAAAACTAATTGCCAAATATTATGTCCAGTACAAACTTATATTACTATTTGTTTGTCAATAAAAGTGATATTTGACTGAATCGCTTTGATGAGATATTGTCATTGATTACATTTTTAATATTTCTTTCATCTTATCTCTTGTTCCTCTTGTAGCAAATAATAAATAGTCTTAAATTGTTTGAATTTCTCAGATAATACATTGTTCGTTATTATTACAGGACAATGCCCTAGTGGAATAAAATGTTGGTTCATGAATATCACGGTATAGTAACTGTGAGTTCAATCCCTGGTCTGAGTAGTACAAATGTAGACTCAACTGAAATGAGGTGAGCAAAGCTGGAGCAATATTAGATACAAACACAACAAGATATCCTTAAACATGGACAGCGGAATGAGATCAATGTACTTACATGGATTAAATAAAGAGTTCAGTACAAAATACCTGGATTTTCAGGCACCTGAAGATGGTTAGAGAACATGGTGGCTGAAATGTGGTTATAATAACAAAGATGAGGATATTAGTCTGGATGTAAATAATGATAACACCTCATCCCAGAAATTCAGACAGACTTTGTTATTATCAAGTTTTTAATAATATTTTTTCTTATTATTTTTCTTCCTTTACATATAATAGTTGTAACAAATGTTGCAGTCTTATATAACTTTCATAGATAATATATTCTGTTATTACTGAGCTTTTTACTTATAGCAGTCATAATAGATGTAGTAGTCTTAAGTTGTCTGAATATCGTAGATAACATATTGCCTGTTAGTATTGTAGTTGTCGATGTTGTAGTCTCAATTTCACTAAATATCGTAAATAACATATTGTCTATTAGTATTGAGTTTTTAAAAATGTCTTTTTTATTATTTTTCTTCCATTACCCATAATAGTCATAACAGATGTAATTTTACATTGATTGACTTTTGTAGATAATACATTGTTATTATTGAGTTCTTAATAGTATTTCTTTCTTCTTAATTTTCTTCTTTTACCAATGATTGTCATAATAGATGCAGATGTCTTAAATTATATGAATATGATAGATAACATATTGTCTGTTAGTATTGAAGTTTTAATAATATTTCTTTCTATTTATATTTCTTTTACCCATAATAGTCAAAATCAATGTCATAACCTAAAATTGTTTTAATATCGTAGATAACGCATTGTCTGTTAATTGTCAGTGTAATAGTCTTAAATTCTCCGAATATCGTAAACAACATATTTTCTATCAGTATTGAGTTTTTAATAATATTTTTTTATTCCTTCCTTTACCTGTAATAGTCATAATAGATGTAGTAGTCTTGAATTTCACTGTGTAACATGATTTTTGTCCTTGGGTAGCAACTGTTACTTCTTATTTGCTTACCCCTAGAAAATATGAAAAATGGCTAACATTTCCTTTAAATTTTGCTTTTGTGTCCAGGATAGTGATATTTCTGAAATTTACATATTCCCATTGCATGAATGAGAATGTTCACATTCACCAGTTTTACCAAAGTAGGAAAAAAACAACATATGATTCCAAATTAGCATTTATTTATTTTAGGATTACACAAGAGAGATCACAGAAAATTTAGAAATCAGTAGTTTTTCACAATTTATGCTTATACTGTAAATTACTTTTACATTTCAGCCCCCTCCAAATAATCTCCCATCATTTTTTTCATTATACGATCCTTGATAGTGGTGCTCAAAGACCAGTATATCCTGGTAGAAGCGCTTGTCTATCTCCTCTGTTCTCTTTGAATATATCAAGATGAACCTCAACTTTGTGGGACATCCTGTACCCCATTTTGCTATTGCTCTTAACCCAAGTCTCAACAAGCTCCATATTGTCTTTCACCTTGTGATTCTCCAGGAAGCCATAAACTATTTTTTGGATGTCCAACAGTAGCTCTCATTTGATGAGATGACATTGAACTCGGTTTGCTGTGGTCAGTCCCATCTGTGGTAGTGTGTCGCAGTGTCTCTGCTGTCCCAAAAGTAAAAATAACATGGAAAATTGGTAAAGCTGCCTTGGATACTCATCAGGACAGCCACCATTTTAAAGTTTCCGATAACCTCCCAACTGTACTCTTCATATTTCAAGGCATCTAGCAAGATCTTGACACTGCTGTATTCCTCTTTGAGCTGCACCAAGTGAGAGAGGGGGAGAGACGGATACATATTCTTGTTATAGGGCAGCATGGCTTTGAGTCTCCTGGATGAGCTGTTGATGAAGCAGTGTCATTTGCTGGGGTTACAGGTGATTCCAAATGCTTCAAACATACCTGTCACATTGTGGCAGAAGCAAAGCCCATCTTGACTGGTGAAAAAGCTTGCAAAACACTTGTAATGCTTTCTCTGACCTGTGACTTGCACACTTTTATCTAAAAAAAACTTGCCCTGCTTGAGTCTTGATGCCAAAAGCTCAGCATTGAACTTTGTTAGACCAAGATCTCTGATCGGGTTGTTGAGGTCTTTTTGGTTAGAGCAGTATATGTTTCTCTTGTGGTGGATGGGTTAAGTATGTGGTAATAATTGTTGAGAATAGGTTGCGTGTCAATTAACTATTTCCACTAACATCAAAATAAAATACAAAATTCAACTGAATTGTTTTATAACGTAACAATAGATTTATTTAGGTCGACGTACAATATGCACAAAGGAATAGGACAGAGTCGTGTCCCTTTAACTTGGAATATTTGTACCAGAGTTCATATTAAGAACAAGACATATTATATTAGAAACTGATAAAACATTTATATACAATTCAAAACGATATACAAGTAAAATGTTAGGTATATGTTATGTTGGCAAATGTGTATGATGTTTTAGGTTTCAGAATGTCTTTTTTGTAAGTGTTCAGAAAGTTCTTAAGTAATTTTTTTCACTGTAATATTTTAAGGTCGTTTTTATGAATGTTCACTTAATAGATAGTAAATGTAATTTACTTTAGATAAGCAATATCTAAGAATTAGTGTCCCAGAATTGGTTATATTGAATTATTAGTGAGTCAGCGTTGAGGTGTTTCTTTGGCGGTAAAGTCTGGTTTGAATGACATGGAGTAAGTTAGCAAATTTCTCTGTGGTGCTGTCACTGACTGACGTTGGTCAGTTGGTTTTCCTTTATATAAGTTTTCAAAGGTCAAAGTTGGCTCAAAAGGTTTTGGCGCAATTTTGATTTCAAGCGTTATGAAGCTTTTAGATTGTTGTTGTTATCCAATGAAATTTATTTATTCGCCTAATACAGTTTTAATTGGTCGAGGTTATTTCTACATAGGCATGATGATATAGACTGTTCTGTTACAAGGGTTTGCAGGTAGAACAGGACGAGTCTATACTCTCCTCAGCTGTGGCTCTGTGACCTGGACTAATGACTTCATTTTCTTCTGAATTACTGTTCTTTTCTGAAGACAGCTGCTCTCTCTTTGGGTGAGTGAGTATGGGGATATCAGGCATTGAGGCAATAGATAACAGAAGATCTGGATCTTGCCAGTTTGACATTTAGAAGGGTCCCCCATGCAGAAGAAGCAACTGCTTGAGTGGTCAGTTGGTTCCCTCCAAATTCGTGAGATTGCAAATTTCAGGGTTCTCTTTTTCTCTCTGTACCATCCTGCAAAAGTGCAAAATAAAAATATGAGTATAAAAATACAAATATATTTTGCCTGGTGTCATTGAAAAATTCTAAAATAATTACATTATTGATTTTTGAAATTTCTAAAAAATCATGTGCTGGATATATAAAATTCTGAATTTGAACCTCAATATAGCAAATGCCACAAAAATATGGAATCTTGAATTCTGAACATCCCTAGCCTTCTGCATTTTTATGACTCTTGCCAGTGATCCAGTATAGAAAGCATCCATGATACTGTGGACACTAATGTGTGATTGTTGAAATATATTTAATATATATTTTTAAATAACACTGATTCAACAAAATAAAAATATTCAAATTAAAAAAAAATTCCAAAACTTTTACACTTGAATACTGAACATCCCTATTATTCTATATTTATATATATTTATATATTTTTTATATATCTTTATATATTTATGTCTCTTGCCAATGATGCAGTATAAAAATCATGCACTGGATATGTAAAATTAAGAATTTGAATCCCACTTATGTAGCAAATGCTACAAAAATATGAAATTTTGAATACTAAATATCCCTAATATTCTGTATGTTTTTTAGCTCTTGCCAGAGATGCAGTATAATGCAGGGACATTATTATTATAAATAAATAAAAATATAACATAGTAATAATAATTAAAATTATAAATAAAATAAAATAAAATAAAACAGTAACATAAAAACTTTGTATAAAATAAATTAAATAAAAAAAAAAAGTTCTCCCAGCATGCAATCTCACCAAAAGCCATTGAATTCAACCTCTTTGCCAACAACCTTAGAACAATCTGTGACATGGCATGTAATAATATGAAGTGATATCTCCCTATCATCACATGCAATCAGGAAACATTTGTAGTTAAAAAAAAAAAAAAAAATGTATGATATGAACATACAATTTGTAATGCTTTCACCATTATCTTTGTAGGTTTTATTTTCTGCAATGTATGTTTTTATTTCCCTTGAACATGAGGCTATTTCTGCTGCTATGATGTGAGTGGCCCCCACAATAGAAAGCATCCATGATACTGTGGACACTAATGCATGATTGTTAAAACATATTTAATACATATTTTTTAAATAACACAGTTTTAAAAAATGAAAGTAAAAAATATTTAAATTAAAAAAAAAAAAATTCTCAAACTTTTACACTTAAAAAAAAATTCCACTATCCAAACAAGCAAAACTTTCTATCTTACCTTCTAGAGTTCTTCTGCAGAGTTCGCAGGTAGAATGAGGTGTCCAGGGTTTGTCTTGTCCCCTGACAGGCATGCTGAAATATGCCTTGTAGGCTTCACATGTTTTAGCAGATATTGCCATAGAGTGCTTTTTCACTCATCTTGATAAATTCATGTTTTAGCAGATATTGCCATAGAGTGCTTTTTCACTCATCTTGATAAATTCATGTTTTAGCAGATATTGCCATAGAGTGCTTTTTCACTCATCTTGATAAATTCATGTTTTAGCAGATATTGCCATAGAGTGCTTTTTCACTCATCTTGATAAATTCATGTTTTAGCAGATATTGCCATAGAGTGCTTTTTTCACTCATCTTGATAAATTCATGTTTTAGCAGATATTGCCATAGAGTGCTTTTCACTCATCTTGATAAATTCATGTTTTAGCAGATATTGCCATAGAGTGCTTTTTCACTCATCTTGATAAATTCATGTTTTAGCAGATATTGCCATAGAGTGCTTTTTCACTCATCTTGATAAATTCATGTTTTAGCAGATATTGCCATAGAGTGCTTTTTCACTCATCTTGATAAATTCATGTTTTAGCAGATATTGCCATAGAGTGCTTTTTCACTCATCTTGATAAATTCACATAGCAAAATGTGTCTGCCGGATGGTTACAACCACTTGATGCCATCTGCGACAAATGTATCTATCAATGACAACTTGTTTGCACTTAGTCAGCTATAAGTATACTGAACTGTTGAGCTTATGTTCCCTGTATTTATATATTTTGCCAGAATGTTTTAGAAATTCTTGAAACTTTTAGAAAATTTTTGAAAGTTCTAGAATCTGTCTGGAATGTAATGGAAAATAAGTTAGTTTCAAAACATCAATGTCCAGGTCAGAAAAGCAAAGTTTGAATGGAATAATAGTCATTTACTTTACTTTCTAGACAGAAACAATCAGAAACTAACACTTACTGACTAGAGACAAAAAAAGTCAAAATGTTGTTACACAGTATTATCTGAGTATTGTAGATAACATATTGTCTGCTAGTATTGAGATTTCAATAATATTTTGCCTTTTACCCATAATAGCCAGAATAGATGTTGTAGTCTTAAATTATCTGAATATTGTATATAACAAATTGTTATTTAATATTGAAGTTTTATTACCTCTTTCTTCTTATATTTCTCCCTTTACCCATAATACTCATAATAGATTTTGTAGTCTTATAGTGTATGACTTTTGTAGATAAGATATTGTCTGTTAGCATTGAGGTTTTAATAATATTTCTTACTTCTTATTTCTTCTTTTACCCATCATAGTCAGAATAGATATAGTTGTTTTAAATTGTTTTAATATGGTAGATAATACATTGTCTGTGAGTATTATAGTTGTCAATGTAGTAGTCTTAAATTCACTGAATATCGTAACATATTGTCTATCAGTATTGAGCTTTTAATAATATTTTATTTATTTTTTCGTTTACCCATTTATAGACATAATAGATGTAGTCTTTTGTTGCATGACTTTTGTAGATAATACTGTAATGACAAAAGTATGCAGGTGTAGGCTTTAAAAAAGCTTTATTAAAGTGAGAATAAAAGGTTCATGTATAGTGTCATTTTACAGTCCCAGTAAACAGAAATAGCTCTCACAAAGAGGAAAGTAACAAAACAAGGGGTGACCAATCTTAATAATTCATGACAAATACATTGTATGTTATTATTCAGGCTTTTACCGATAACAGTCATAATACATGTAGTAGACTTGAATTCTCTTATTATTGTAGATAACACATTGTCTGTTAGTAGTGTATTTTTAATAATATTTCTTTCTCCTTATTTTTCTTTCTTTACCTATGATAGTCATCATGGATATAGTAGTCTTAACTTCTCTGAATAATGTAGGTAACATGTTGTCTATTAGTATATAGTTCTTAATAATGTTTCTTTCTTATTTTTCTTTCTTTCCCTATAATAAAATATAGATGTAGTAGTCTTAAATAATTTGAATATCATACTTAACAGATCGTCTTTTGTATTGAGGTTTTAATGATAATTCTTTATTTATATTTCTCTTCATCATAGGAATAATACATGTAATAATCTCAAATTTTTTAGCTAATTTCATAACACCTTGCTAATAAGAAATACTTCAAATACATCGCTAGGTCAGTTATAACAAAATTAGTATAGAAGATAACGAAATTAAATATAGAATATGCTGCACTAGGGTAGTTTGAAGTGTAAAATGATGAGACCTTGCCTTGGTATATGGATCAGTTATAACAAATTTAGTATAGAAGATATGAAATTGAATATAGAATAGGCTGCACTAGAGGTAGTTTGAAGTGTAAAATGATGAGACCTTGCCTTTGGTGTATGGATCAGTTATAACAAAAGTATAGAAGATAAGGAAATTGAATATAGAATAGGCTGCACTAGAGGTAGTTTGAAGTGTAAAATGATGAGACCTTGCCTTGGTATATGGATCATTTATAAATTTTAGTATAGAAGATAAAATTGAATATAGAATAGGCAGCACTAGAGGTAGTTTGAAGTGTAAAATGATGAGACCTTGCCTTGGTATATGGATCAGTTATAACAAATTTAGTATAGAAGATAAGGAAATTGAATATAGAATAGGCAGCACTAGAGGTAGTTTGAAGTGTAAAATGATGAGACCTTGCCTTGGTATATGGATCAGTTATAACAAATTTAGTATAGAAGATAAGGAAATTGAATATAGAATAGGCAGCACTAGAGGTAGTTTGAACTGTAAAATGATGAGACCTTGCCTTGGTGTATGGATCAGTTATAACAAATTTAGTATAGAAGATAAGGAAATTGAATATAGAATAGGCAGCACTAGAGGTAGTTGAAAGTGTAAAATGATGAGACCTTGCCTTGGTGTATGGATCAGTTATAACAAATTTAGTATAGAAGATAAGGAAATTGAATATAGAATAGGCTGCACTAGAGGTAGTTTGAACTGTAAAAATGATGACACCTTGCCTTGGTGTATGGATCAGTTATAACAAATTTAGTATAGAAGATAAGGAAATTGAATATAGAATAGGCAGCACTAGAGGTAGTTTGAACTGTAAAATGATGAGACCTTGCCTTTGGTGTATGGATCAGTTATAACAAATTTAGTATAGAAGATAAGGAAATTGAATATAGAATAGGCAGCACTAGAGTGGTAGTTTAACAAATTGTAAAATGATGAGACCTTGCCTTGGTGTATGGATCAGTTATAACAAATTTAGTATAGAAGATAATGAAATTGATTATAGAATAGGCAGCACTAAGTAGTTTGAACTGTAAAATGATGAGACCTTGCCTTGGTGTATGGATCAGTTATAACAAATTTAGTATAAAGATAAGGAAATTGAATATAGAATAGGCAGCACTAGAGGTAGTTTGAACTGTAAAATGATGACACCTTGCCTTGGTGTATGGATCAGTTATAACAAATTTAGTATAGAAGATAAGGAAATTGAATATAGAATAGGCAGCACTAGAGGTAGTTTGAACTGTAAAATGATGACACCTTGCCTTGGTGTATGGATCATTTATAACAAATTTAGTATAGAAGACAAATTGAATATAGAATAGGCAGCACTAGAGGTAGTTTGAACTGTAAAATGATGACACCTTGCCTTGGTGTATGGATCATTTATAACAAATTTAGTATAGAAGACAAATTGAATATAGAATAGGCAGCACTAGAGGTAGTTTGAAGTGTAAAATGATGAGACCTTGCCTTGGTGTATGGATCAGTTATAACAAATTTAGTATAGAAGATAAGGAAATTGAATATAGAATAGGCAGCACTAGAGGTAGTTTGAAGTGTAAAATGATGAGACCTTGCCTTGGTGTATGGATCAGTTATAACAAATTTAGTATAGAAGATAAGGAAATTGAATATAGAATAGGCAGCACTAGAGGTAGTTTGAAGTGTAAAATGATGAGACCTTGCCTTGGTGTATGGATCAGTTATAACAAATTTAGTATAGAAGATAAGGAAATTGAATATAGAATAGGCAGCACTAGAGGTAGTTTGAACTGTAAAATGATGAGACCTTGCCTTGGTGTATGGATCAGTTATAACAAATTTAGTATAGAAGATAAGGAAATTGAATATAGAATAGGCAGCACTAGAGGTAGTTTGAACTGTAAAATGATGACACCTTGCCTTGGTGTATGGATCAGTTATAACAAATTTAGTATAGAAGACAAATTGAATATAGAATAGGCAGCACTAGAGGTAGTTTGAACTGTAAAATGATGACACCTTGCCTTGGTGTATGGATCATTTATAACAAATTTAGTATAGAAGATAAGGAAATTGAATATAGAATAGGCAGCACTAGAGGTAGTTTGAAGTGTAAAAATGATGACACCTTGCCTTGGTGTATGGATCAGTTATAACAAATTTAGTATAGAAGATAAAGGAAATTGAATATAGAATAGGCAGCACTAGAGGTAGTTTGAACTGTAAAATGATGAGACCTTGCCTTGGTGTATGGATCAGTTATAACAAATTTAGTATAGAAGATAAGGAAATTGAATATAGAATAGGCAGCACTAGAGGTAGTTTGAAGTGTAAAATGATGACACCTTGCCTTGGTGTATGGATCAGTTATAACAAATTTAGTATAGAAGATAAGGAAATTGAATATAGAATAGGCAGCACTAGAGGTAGTTTGAACTGTAAAATGATGACACCTTGCCTTGGTGTATGGATCAGTTATAACAAATTTAGTATAGAAGATAAGGAAATTGAATATAGAATAGGCTGCACTAGAGGTAGTTTGAACTGTAAAATGATGAGACCTTGCCTTGGTGTATGGATCAGTTATAACAAATTTAGTATAGAATAAAATTGAATATAGAATAGGCAGCACTAGAGGTAGTTTGAAGTGTAAAATGATGACACCTTGCCTTGGTGTATGGATCAGTTATAACATATTTAGTATAGAAGATAAGGAAATTGAATATAGAATAGGCTGCACTAGAGGTAGTTTGAACTGTAAAATGATGAGATCTTGCCTTGGTATATGGATCAAATTTATAACAAATTTAGTATAGAAGATAAGGAAATTGAATATAGAATAGGCAGCACTAGAGGTAGTTTGAACTGTAAAATGATGAGACCTTGCCTTGGGTATGGATCAGTTATAACAAATTTAGTATAGAAGATAACGAAATTGAATATAGAATATGCTGCACTAGAGGTAGTTTGAAGTGTAAAATGATGAGACCTTGCCTTGGTATATGGATCATTTATAACAAATTTAGTATAGAAGATAAGAAATTGAATATAGAATAAGCACTAGAGGTAGTTTGAAGTGTAAAATGATGAGACCTTGCCTTGGTGTATGGATCATTTATAACAAATTTAGTATAGAAGACAAATTGAATATAGAATAGGCTGCACTAGAGGTAGTTTGAAGTGTAAAATGATGACACCTTGCCTTGGTATATGGATCAGTTATAACAAATTTAGTATAGAAGATAAGGAAATTGAATATAGAATAGGCTGCACTAGAGGTAGTTTGAAGTGTAAAATGATGACACCTTGCCTTGGTATATGGATCAGTTATAACAAATTTAGTATAGAAGATAAGGAAATTGAATATAGAATAGGCTGCACTAGAGGTAGTTTGAAGTGTAAAATGATGACACCTTGCCTTGGTATATGGATCAGTTATAACAAATTTAGTATAGAAGATAAGGAAATTGAATATAGAATAGGCTGCACTAGAGGTAGTTTGAACGAGTTATAACAAATTTGTAAAATGATGAGACCTTGCCTTGGTATATGGATCAGTTATAACAAATTTAGTATAGAAGATAAGGAAATTGAATATAGAATAGGCTGCACTAGAGGTAGTTTGAAGTGTAAAAATGATGAGACCTTGCCTTGGTGTATGGATCAGTTATAACAAATTTAGTATAGAAGATAAGGAAATTGAATATAGAATAGGCAGCACTAGAGGTAGTTTGAAGTGTAAAATGATGAGACCTTGCCTTGGTATATGGATCAGTTATAACAAATTTAGTATAGAAGATAAGGAAATTGAATATAGAATAGGCTGCACTAGAGGTAGTTTGAAGTGTAAAATGATGAGACCTTGCCTTGGTATATGGATCATTTTTATAACAAATTTAGTATAGAAGATAAGGAAATTGAATATAGAATAGGCTGCACTAGAGGTAGTTTGAAGTGTAAAATGATGAGACCTTGCCTTGGTATATGGATCAGTTATAACAAATTTAGTATAGAAGATAAGGAAATTGAATATAGAATAGGCTGCACTAGAGGTAGTTTGAAGTGTAAAATGATGATGGACCAAATTTGCCTTGGTGTATGGATCAGTTATAACAAATTTGGTATAGAAGATAAAGAAATTGAATATAGAATAGGCAGCACTAGAGGTAGTTTGAAGTGTAAAATGATGAGACCTTGCCTTGGTATATGGATCAGTTATAACAAATTTAGTATAGAAGATAAGGAAATTGAATATAGAATAGGCAGCACTAGATATGGTAGTTTGAAGTATAAAAATGATGAGACCTTGCCTTGGTGTATGGATCAGTTATAACAAATTTAGTATAGAAGATAAGGAAATTGAATATAGAATAGGCTGCACTAGAGGTAGTTTGAAGTGTAAAATGATGAGACCTTGCCTTGGTATATGGATCATTTATAACAAATTTAGTATAGAAGATAAGGAAATTGAATATAGAATAGGCTGCACTAGAGGTAGTTTGAAGTGTAAAATGATGAGACCTTGCCTTGGTGTATGGATCAGTTATAACAAATTTAGTATAGAAGATAAGGAAATTGAATATAGAATAGGCTGCACTAGAGGTAGTTTGAAGTGTAAAATGATGAGACCTTGCCTTGGTATATGGATCATTTATAACAAATTTAGTATAGAAGATAAGGAAATTGAATATAGAATAGGCTGCACTAGAGGTAGTTTGAAGTGTAAAATGATGAGACCTTGCCTTGGTGTATGGATCATTTTATAACAAATTTAGTATAGAAGATAAGGAAATTGAATATAGAATAGGCTGCACTAGAGGTAGTTTGAAGTGTAAAATGATGAGACCTTGCCTTAAAAATGGTGTATGGATCAGTTATAACAAATTTAGTATAGAAGATAAAAATTGAATATAGAATAGGCAGCACTAGAGGTAGTTTGAAGTGTAAAATGATGAGACCTTGCCTTGGTATATGGATCAGTTATAACAAATTTAGTATAGAAGATAAGGAAATTGAATATAGAATAGGCTGCACTAGAGGTAGTTTGAAGTGTAAAATGATGAGACCTTGCCTTGGTGTATGGATCATTTTATAACAAATTTAGTATAGAAGATAAAATTGAATATAGAATAGGCTGCACTAGAGGTAGTTTGAAGTGTAAAATAGTGAGACCTTGCCTTGGTGTATGGATCAGTTATAACAAATTTAGTATAGAAGATAAAGGAAATTGAATATAGAATAGGCAGCACTAGAGGTAGTTTGAAGTGTAAAATGATGAGACCTTGCCTTGGTGTATGGATCATTTATAACAAATTTAGTATAGAAGATAAGGAACAAATTGAATATAGAATAAAAGGCTTGCACTAGTATGGATAGTTTTGAATTTAGTATAGAAGTAAAATTGAATATGAGACCTTGCCTTGGTGACCTTATGGATCAGTTATAACAAATTTAGTATAGAAGATAAGGAAATTGAATATAGAATAGGCAGCACTAGAGGTAGTTTGAAGTGTAAAATGATGAGACCTTGCCTTGGTGTATGGATCATTTATAACAAATTTAGTATAGAAGATAAGGAAATTGAATATAGAATAGGCAGCACTAGAGGTAGTTTGAAGTGTAAAATGATGAGACCTTGCCTTGGTATATGGATCAGTTATAACAAATTTAGTATAGAAGATAAGGAAATTGAATATAGAATAGGCAGCACTAGAGGTAGTTTGAAGTGTAAAATGATGAGACCTTGCCTTGGTGTATGGATCAGTTATAACAAATTTAGTATAGAAGATAAGGAAATTGAATATAGAATAGGCAGCACTAGAGGTAGTTTGAACTGTAAAATGATGAGACCTTGCCTTGGTGTATGGATCATTTATAACAAATTTAGTATAGAAGACAAATTGAATATAGAATAGGCAGCACTAGAGGTAGTTTGAAGTGTAAAATGATGAGACCTTGCCTTGGTGTATGGATCAGTTATAACAAATTTAGTATAGAAGACAAATTGAATATAGAATAGGCAGCACTAGAGGTAGTTTGAAGTGTAAAAATGAGACCTTGCCTTGGTGTATGGATCAGTTTAACAAATTTAGTATGAAGACAAATTGAATATAGAATGGCTGCACAGTTTTATAACCAAATTTATGGTATAGAAGATAAGGAAATTGAATATAGAATAGGCAGCACTAGAGGTAGTTTGAAGTGTAAAATGATGAGACCTTGCCTTGGTGTATGGATCAGTTATAACAAATTTAGTATAGAAGATAAGGAAATTGAATATAGAATAGGCTGCACTAGAGGTAGTTTGAAGTGTAAAATGATGAGACCTTGCCTTGGTATATGGATCAGTTATAACAAATTTAGTATAGAAGATAAGGAAATTGAATATAGAATAGGCAGCACTAGAGGTAGTTTGAACTGTAAAATGATGAGACCTTGCCTTGGTGTATGGATCATTTATAACAAATTTAGTATAGAAGATAAGGAAATTGAATATAGAATAGGCTGCACTAGAGGTAGTTTGAAGTGTAAAATGATGAGACCTTGCCTTGGTGTATGGATCAGTTATAACAAATTTAGTATAGAAGATAAGGAAATTGAATATAGAATAGGCAGCACTAGAGGTAGTTTGAAGTGTAAAATGATGAGACCTTGCCTTGGTGTATGGATCATTTATAACAAATTTAGTATAGAAAAGATAAAGGAAATTGAATATAGAATAGGCAGCACTAGAGGTAGTTTGAAGTGTAAAATGATGAGACCTTGCCTTGGTGTATGGATCATTTATAACAAATTTAGTATAGAAGACAAATTGAATATAGAATAGGCTGCACTAGAGGTAGTTTGAAGTGTAAAATGATGAGACCTTGCCTTGGTGTATGGATCAGTTATAACAAATTTAGTATAGAAGATAAGGAAATTGAATATAGAATAGGCAGCACTAGAGGTAGTTTGAAGTGTAAAATGATGAGACCTTGCCTTGGTGTATGGATCATTTATAACAAATTTAGTATAGAAGATAAGGAAATTGAATATAGAATAGGCAGCACTAGAGGTAGTTTGAACTGTAAAATGATGAGACCTTGCCTTGGTGTATGGATCAGTTATAACAAATTTAGTATAGAAGATAAGGAAATTGAATATAGAATAGGCAGCACTAGAGGTAGTTTGAACTGTAAAATGATGAGACCTTGCCTTGGTGTATGGATCATAACAAATTTATAACAAATTTAGTATAGAAGATAAGGAAATTGAATATAGAATAGGCTGCACTAGAGGTAGTTTGAAGTGTAAAATGATGAGACCTTGCCTTGGTGTATGGATCATTTATAACAAATTTAGTATAGAAGATAAGGAAATTGAATATAGAATAGGCAGCACTAGAGGTAGTTTGAAGTGTAAAATGATGAGACCTTGCCTTGGTGTATGGATCAGTTATAACAAATTTAGTATAGAAGAGGAAATTGAATATAGAATAGGCAGCACTAGAAGTTTAGTGTAAAATGATGAGACCTTGCCTTGGTGTATGGGTTATAACAAATTTAGTATAGAAGATAAGGAAATTGAATATAGAATAGAGCAGCACTAGAGGTAGTTTGAAGTGTAAAATGATGAGACCTTTGGTGTATGGATCATTTTATAACAAATTTAGTATAGAAGATAAGGAAATTGAATATAGAATAGGCTGCACTAGAGGTAGTTTGAAGTGTAAAATGATGAGACCTTGCCTTGGTGTATGGATCAGTTATAACAAATTTAGTATAGAAGATAAAAATTGAATATAGAATAGGCAGCACTAGAGGTAGTTTGAACTGTAAAATGATGAGACCTTGCCTTGGTGTATGGATCATTTATAACAAATTTAGTATAGAAGATAAAAGGAAATTGAATATAGAATAGGCAGCACTAGAGGTAGTTTGAATTTGTAAAATGATGAGACCTTGCCTTGGTGTATATGGATCATTTATAACAAATTTAGTATAGAAGATAAGGAAATTGAATATAGAATAGGCATTGAACTAGAATAGGTAGTTTGAACTGTAAAATGATGAGACCTTGCCTTGGTGTATGGATCATTTATAACAAATTTAGTATAGAAGATAAGGAAATTGAATATAGAATAGGCAGCACTAAAGTTTGAATAAAAAATGATGAGACCTTGCCTTGGTGTATGGATCAGTTATAACAAATTTAGTAGTATAGAAGATAAGGAAATTGAATATAGAATAGGCAGCACTAGAAGTTTGAAGTGTAAAATGATGAGACCTTGCCTTGGTGTATGGATCATTTATAACAAATTTAGTATAGAAGATAAGGAAATTGAATATAGAATAGGCAGCACTAGAGGTAGTTTGAAGTGTAAAATGATGAGACCTTGCCTTGGTGTATGGATCATTTATAACAAATTTAGTATAGAAGATAAAGGAAATTGAATATAGAATAGGCTGCACTAGAGGTAGTTTGAACTGTAAAATGATGAGACCTTGCCTTGGTGTATGGATCAGTTATAACAAATTTAGTATAGAAGATAAGGAAATTGAATATATAGAATAGGCAATAGAAGCTGCACTAGAGGTAGTTTGAAGTGTAAAATGATGAGACCTTGCCTTGGTGTATGGATCATTTATAACAAATTTAGTATAGAAGATAAGGAAATTGAATATAGAATAGGCAGCACTAGAGGTAGTTTGAATGTAAAATGATGAGACCTTGCCTTGGTGTATGGATCATTTTTATAACAAATTTAGTATAGAAAATAAAATTGAATATAGAATAGGCTGCACTAGAGGTAGTTTGAAGTGTAAAATGATGAGACCTTGCCTTGGTGTATGGATCATTTTATAACAAATTTAGTATAGAAGATAAAATTGAATATAGAATAGGCTGCACTAAGGTAGTTTGAAGTGTAAAATGATGAATATGGATCATTTTTATAACAGAATATAGAATAGGCAGCACTAGAGGTAGTTGAACTGTAAAATGATGAGACCTTGCCTTGGTGTATGGATCAGTTATAACAAATTTAGTATAGAAGATAAGGAAATTGAATATAGAATAGGCAGCACTAGAGGTAGTTTGAAGTGTAAAATGATGAGACCTTGCCTTGGTGTATGGATCATTTATAACAAATTTAGTATAGAAGATAAGGAAATTGAATATAGAATAGAATAGTTTGAACTGTAAAATGATGAGACCTTGCCACAAATTTAGTATAGAGAAGATAAGGAAATTAGACTAAGAGGTAGTTTGAGTGTAAAATGATGAGTGGTGTATGGATCAGTTATAACAAATTTTAGAAGATAAAGGAAATTGAATAAAATGTTTGAGACCTTGCCTTGGTGTATGGATCAGTTATAACAAATTTAGTATAGAAGATAAGGAAATTGAATATAGAATAGGCAGCACTAGAGGTAGTTTGAACTGTAAAATGATGAGACCTTGCCTTGGTGTATGGATCAGTTATAACAAATTTAGTATAGAAGATAAAAATTGAATATAGAATAGGCAGCACTAGAGGTAGTTTGAAGTGTAAAATGATGACACCTTGCCTTGGTGTATGGATCATTTATAACAAATTTAGTATAGAAGATAAGGAAATTGAATATAGAATAGGCAGCACTAGAGGTAGTTTGAACTGTAAAATGATGACACCTTGCCTTGGTGTATGGATCAGTTATAACAAATTTAGTATAGAAGATAAGGAAATTGAATATAGAATAGGCTGCACTAGAGGTAGTTTGAAGTGTAAAATAGTGAGACCTTGCCTTGGTGTATGGATCATTTATAACAAAATTTAGTATAGAAATAACAAATTGAATATAGAATAGGCTGCACTAGGGTAGTTTGAAAGTGTAAAATGATGAGACCTTGCCTTGTGTATGGATCATTTATAACAAATTTAGTATAGAAGATAAGGAAAATGAATATAGAATAGGCAGCACTAGAGGTAGTTTGAAGTGTAAAAAATGATGAGACCTTGCCTTGGTATGTGGATGGAACAAATTTAGTATAGAATAAGGAAATGAATATAGAATAGGCAGCACTAGAGGTAGTTTGATGAGACCTTGCCTTGGTGTGGATCATTTATAACAAATTTAGTATAGAAGATACAAATTGAATATAGAATAGGCAGCACTAGAGGTAGTTTGAACTGTAAAATGGTGAGACCTTGCCTTGGTGTATGGATCAGTTATAACAAATTTAGTATAGAAGATAAGGAAATTGAATATAGAATAGGCAGCACTAGAGGTAGTTTGAACTGTAAAATGATGAGACCTTGCCTTGGTGTATGGATCATTTTATAACAAATTTAGTATAGAAGATAAGACAAATTGAATATAGTAAAAATAGACCTTGCCTTGCACTATGGAGGTAGTTTGAACTGTAAAATAGTGAGACCTTGCCTTGGTGTATGGATCATTTATAACAAATTTAGTATAGAAGATAAAGGAAATTGAATATAGAATAAGCAGCTAAATTAGTTTGAACTGAGACCTTGCCTTGATGTATGGATCATTTATAACAAGTTTGAAGAATAATATAGAATAAAAGGTAGTTTGAACTGTAAAATGATGACCTTGCCTTGGTGTATGGATCATTTATAACAAATTTAAATTATGAAGATAAGGAAATTGAATATAGAATAGGCAGCACTAGAGGTAGTTTGAAGTGTAAAATATGAGACCTTGCCTTGGTGTATGGATCAGTTATATAAAATTTAGTATAGAAGATGAGACCTTGCCTTGGTGTGGAATTGAATATAGAATAGGCTGCACTAGAGGTAGTTTGAAGTGTAAAATAGTGAGACCTTGCCTTGGTGTATGGATCAGTTATAACAAATTTAGTATAGAAGATAAGGAAATTGAATATAGAATAGGCAGCACTAGAGGTAGTTTGAACTGTAAAATGATGAGACCTTGCCTTGGTGTATGGATCATTTATAACAAATTTAGTATAGAAGATAAAGGAAATTGAATATAGAATAGGCAGCACTAGAGGTAGTTTGAACTGTAAAATAGTGAGACCTTGCCTTGGTGTATGGATCATTTATAACAAATTTAGTATAGAAGATAAAAAATTGAATATAGAATAGGCAGCACTAGAGGTAGTTTGAACTGTAAAATGATGAGACCTTGCCCTTGGTGTATGGATCATTTATAACAAATTTAGTATAGAAGATAAGGAAATTGAATATAGAATAGGCAGCACTAGAGGTAGTTTGAACTGTAAAATGATGAGACCTGCCTTGGTGTATGGATCAGTTATAACAAATTTAGTATGAAGAAATTGAATATAGAATAGGCGGGCACTCTTAGTTTTTAGTGAAAATGATGGAGACCTTGCCTTGGTGTATGGATCATTTATAACAAATTTAGTATAGAAGATAAGGAAATTGAATATAGAATAGGCAGCACTAGAGGTAGTTTGAACTGTAAAATGATGAGACCTTGCCTTGGTGTATGGATCAGTTATAACAAATTTAGTATAGAAGATAAGGAAATTGAATATAGAATAGGCAGCACTAGAGGTAGTTTGAACTGTAAAATGATGAGACCTTGACCTTGGTGTATGGATCAGTTATAACAAATTTAGTATAGAAGATAAGGAAATTGAATATAGAATAGGCAGCAGCTAGAGGTAGTTTGAAGTGTAAAATGATGAGACCTTGCCTTGGTGTATGGATCATTTATAACAAATTTAGTATAGAAGATAAGGAAATTGAATATAGAATAGGCAGCACTAGAGGTAGTTTGAAGTGTAAAATGATGAGACATTGCCTTGGTGTATGGATCAGTTATAACAAATTTAGTATAGAAGATATAAGGAAATTGAATATAGAATAGGCAGCACTAGAGGTAGTTTGAACTGTAAAATGATGAGACCTTGCCTTGGTATATGGATCATTTTATAACAAATTTAGTATAGAAGATAAGGAAATTGAATATAGAATAGGCAGCACTAGAGGTAGTTTGAACTGTAAAATGATGAGACCTTGCCTTGGTATATGGATCATTTATAACAAATTTAGTATAGAAGACAAGAAATTGAATATAGAATAGCAGCACTAGAGGTAGTTTGAAGTGTAAAATGATGAGACCTTGCCTTGGTGTATGGATCATTTATAACAAATTTAGTATAGAAGATAAGGAAATTGAATATAGAATAGGCAGCACTAGAGGTAGTTTGAACTGTAAAATGATGAGACCTTGCCTTGGTGTATGGATCAGTTATAACAAATTTAGTATAGAAGATAAGGAAATTGAATATAGAATAGGCAGCACTAGAGGTAGTTTGAACTGTAAAAATGATGAGACCTTGCCTTGGTGTATGGATCAGTTATAACAAATTTAGTATAGAAGATAAGGAAATTGAATATAGAATAGGCAGCACTAGAGGTAGTTTGAAGTGTAAAATGATGAGACCTTGCCTTGGTGTATGGATCATTTATAACAAATTTAGTATAGAAGATAATTGAATATAGAATTGAATATAGAAGTGTAAAATGATGCAGCACTTGCCTTGGAGTATGGATCATTTATAACAAATTTAGTATAGAAGATAAGGAAATGAATATGAATAGACCTTAGTTTGAAGTGTAAAATGGATGGATCATTTTATAACAAATTTAGTATAGAAGATAAAGGAAATTGAATATAGAATAGTAGAAGCAGCACTAGAGGTAGTTTGAAGTGTAAAATGATGAGACCTTGCCTTGGTGTATGGATCATTTATAACAAATTTAGTATAGAAGAATAAGGAAATTGAATATAGAATAGGCAGCACTAGAGGTAGTTTGAACTGTAAAATGATGAGACCTTGCCTTGGTGTATGGATCATTTATAACAAATTTAGTATAGAAGATAAGGAAATTGAATATAGAATAGGCAGCACTAGAGGTAGTTTGAACTGTAAAATGATGAGACCTTGCCTTGGTGTATGGATCAGTTATAACAAATTTAGTATAGAAGATAAAGGAAATTGAATATAGAATAGGCAGCACTAGAGGTAGTTTGAACTGTAAAATGATGAGACCTTGCCTTGGTGTATGGATCAGTTATAACAAATTTAGTATAGAAGATAAGGAAATTGAATATAGAATAGGGGCACTAGAGGTAGTTTGAACTGTAAAATGATGAGACCTTGCCTTGGTGTATGGATCAGTTATAACAAATTTAGTATAGAAGATAAGGAAATTGAATATAGAATAGGCAGCACTAGAGTGTAGTTTGAAGTGTAAAATGATGAGACCTTGCCTTGGTGTATGGATCAGTTATAACAAATTTAGTATAGAAGATAAGGAAATTGAATATAGAATAGGCAGCACTAGAGGTAGTTTGAAGTGTAAAATGATGAGACCTTGCCTTGGTGTATGGATCAGTTATAACAAATTTAGTATAGAAGATAAGGAAATTGAATATGAATACTAGAAGTTTGAAGGTAAAATGATGAGACCTTGCCTTGGTGTATGGATCATTTATAACAAATTTAGTATAGAAGATGAAATTGAATATAAATAGGCTGCACTAGAGGCAGTTTGAAGTGTAAAATGATGAGACCTTGCCTTGGTGTATGGATCATTTTATAACAAATTTAGTATAGAAGATAAGGAAATTGAATATAGAATAGGCAGCACTAGAGGTAGTTTGAAGTGTAAAATGATGAGACCTTGCCTTGGTGTATGGATCAGTTATAACAAATTTAGTATAGAAGATAAGGAAATTGAATATAGAATAGGCAGCACTAGAGGTAGTTTGAAGTGTAAAATGATGAGACCTTGCCTTGGTGTATGGATCAGTTATAACAAATTTAGTATAGAAGACAAATTGAATATAGAATAGGCTGCACTAGAGGTAGTTTGAAGTGTAAAATGATGAGACCTTGCCTTGGTGTATGGATCAGTTATAACAAATTTAGTATAGAAGATAAGGAAATTGAATATAGAATAGGCAGCACTAGAGGTAGTTTGAACTGTAAAATGATGACACCTTGCCTTGGTGTATGGATCAGTTATAACAAATTTAGTATAGAAGATAAGCAAATTGAATATCAAAATAGGCAGCACTAGAGGTAGTTTGAACTGTAAAAATGATGAGACCTTGCCTTGGTGTATGGATCATTTATAACAAATTTAGTATAGAAGATAAGGAAATTGAATATAGAATAGGCAGCACTAGAGGTAGTTTGAACTGTAAAATGATGAGACCTTGCCTTGGTGTATGGATCAGTTATAACAAATTTAGTATAGAAGATAAGGAAATTGAATATAGAATAGGCAGCACTAGAGGTAGTTTGAACTGTAAAATGATGAGACCTTGCCTTGGTGTATGGATCAGTTATAACAAATTTAGTATAGAAGATAAGGAAATTGAATATAGAATAGGCTGCACTAGAGGTAGTTTGAACTGTAAAATGATGAGACCTTGCCTTGGTGTATGGATCATTTATAACAAATTTAGTATAGAAGATAAGGAAATTGAATATAGAATAGGCTGCACTAGAGGTAGTTTGAACTGTAAAATGATGAGACCTTGCCTTGGTGTATGGATCAGTTATAACAAATTTAGTATAGAAGATAGGAAATTGAATATAGAATAGGCAGCACTAGAGGTAGTTTGAACTGTAAAATGATGAGACCTTGCCTTGGCTGTATGGATAAGTTATAACAAATTTAGTATAGAAGATAAAGGAAATTGAATATAGAATAACAGCACTAGAGGTAGTTTTGAAGTGTAAAATGATGAGACCTTGCCTTGGTGTATGGGTTATAACAAATTTAGTATAGAATATTGAATATAAGCACTAAGGTAGTTAGGTGTAAATGATGAAACCTTGCCTTGGTGTATGGATTTATAATTTAGTATGAAGGAAATTGAATATAGAATAGGGTAGAGGTTTGAACTGTAAAATGATGAGACCTTGCCTTGGTGTATGGATCAGTTATAACAAATTTAGTATAGAAGATAAGGAAATTGAATATAGAATAGGCAGCACTAGAGGTAGTTTGAAACTAAAAAATGATGAGACCTTGCCAGTTATAACAAATTTGTATGGATCAGTTATAAATAACAAATTTAGTATAGAAGATAAGGAAATTGAATATAACAAAATAGGCAGCACTAGAGAATAGTTTGAACTGTAAAATGATGAGACCTTGCCTTGGTGTATGGATCATTTATAACAAATTTAGTATAGAAGATAAAGGAAATTGAAATATAGAATAGGCAGCACTAGAGGTAGTTTGAAGTGTAAAATGATGAGACCTTGCCTTGGTGTATGGATCATTTATAACAAATTTAGTATAGAAGATAAGGAAATTGAAATATAGAATAGGCAGCACTAGAGTAGTTTTGGACTGTAAAATGATGAGACCTTGCCTTGGTGTATGGATCATTTATAACAAATTTAGTATAGAAGATAAGGAAATTGAATATAGAATAGGCAGCACTAGAGGTAGTTTGAACTGTAAAATGATGAGACCTTGCCTTGGTGTATGGATCAGTTATAACAAATTTAGTATAGAAGATAAGGAAATTGAATATAGAATAGGCAGCACTAGAGGTAGTTTGAAGTGTAAAATGATGAGACCTTGCCTTGGTGTATGGATCAGTTATAACAAATTTAGTATAGAAGATAAGGAAATTGAATATAGAATAGGCAGCACTAGAGAGGTAGTTTGAACTGTAAAATGATGAGACCTTGCCTTGGTGTATGGATCATTTATAACAAATTTAGTATAGAAGATAAGGAAATTGAATATAGAATAGGCAGCACTAGAGTAGTGGTTTGAACTGTAAAAATGATGAGACCTTGCCTTGGTGTATGGATCATTTATAACAAATTTAGTATAGAAGATAAGGAAATTGAATATAGAATAGGCAGCACTAGAGGTAGTTTGAACTGTAAAATGATGAGACCTTGCCTTGGTGTATGGATCATTTATAACAAATTTAGTATAGAAGATGGGCGAAGGAAATTGAATATAGAATACCTTTGGTATATGGCAGCACTAGAGGTAGTTTGAACTGTTTAAAATGATGAGACCTTGCCTTGGTGTATGGATCATTTATAACAAATTTAGTATAGAAGATAAGGAAATTGAATATAGAATAGGCAGCACTAGAGGTAGTTTGAACTGTAAAATGATGAGACCTTGCCTTGGTGTATGGATCATTTATAACAAATTTAGTATAGAAGATAAGGAAATTGAATATAGAATAGGCAGCACTAGAGGTAGTTTGAAGTGTAAAATGATGAGACCTTGCCTTGGTGTATGGATCAGTTATAACAAATTTAGTATAGAAGATAAGGAAATTGAATATAGAATAGGCAGCACTAGAGGTAGTTTGAAGTGTAAAATGATGAGACCTTGCCTTGGTGTATGGATCAGTTATAACAAATTTAGTGGATCATTGAATATAGAATAGGCAGCACTAAGATTTGAACTGTAAAATATGATGAGACCTTTGCCTTGGTGTATGGATAAAACAAAATATGAATATAGAATAGGCAGCACTAGAGGTAGTTTGAACTGTAAAATGATGAGACCTTGCCTTGGTGTATGGATCAGTTATAACAAATTTAGTATAGAAGATAAGGAAATTGAATATAGAATAGGGCAGCACTAGAGGTAGTTTGAACTGTAAAATGATGAGACCTTGCCTTGGTGTATGGATCAGTTATAACAAATTTAGTATAGAAGATAAGGAAATTGAATATAGAATAGGCAGCACTAGAGGTAGTTTGAACTGTAAAATGATGAGACCTTGCCTTGGTGTATGGATCAGTTATAACAAATTTAGTATAGAAGATAAGGAAATTGAATATAGAATAGGCAGCACTAGAGGTAGTTTGAACTGTAAAATGATGAGACCTTGCCTTGGTGTATGGATCAGTTATAACAAATTTAGTATAGAAGATAAGGAAATTGAATATAGAATAGGCAGCACTAGAGGTAGTTTGAACTGTAAAATGATGAGACCTTGCCTTGGTATATGGATCAGTTATAACAAATTTAGTATAGAAGATAAGGAAATTGAATATAGAATAGGCAGCACTAGAGGTAGTTTGAACTGTAAAATGATGAGACCTTGCCTTGGTGTATGGATCATTTATAACAAATTTAGTATAGAATAAGGAAATTGAATATAGAATAGGCAGCACTTGAATAGTTTTGAAGTGTAAAATGATGAATATGGATCAGTTATAACAAATTTAGATAAAGGAAATTGAATATTTGCAGCACTAGAGGTAGTTTAAACTGATAAAATGATGAGACCTTGCCTTGGTGTATGGATCAGTTATAACAAATTTAGTATAGAAGATAAGGAAATTGAATATAGAATAGGCAGCACTAGAGGTAGTTTGAACTGTAAAATGATGAGACCTTGCCTTGGTGTATGGATCAGTTATAACAAATTTAGTATAGAAGATAAGGAAATTGAATATAGAATAGGCAGCACTAGAGGTAGTTTGAACTGTAAAATGATGAGACCTTGCCTTGGTATATGGATCAGTTATAACAAATTTAGTATAGAAGATAAGGAAATTGAATATAGAATAGGCAGCACTAGAGGTAGTTTGAACTGTAAAATGATGAGACCTTGCCTTGGTGTATGGATCATTTATAACAAATTTAGTATAGAAGATAGGAAATTGAATATAGAATAGGCAGCACTAGATGGGTAGTTTGAACTGTAAAATGATGAGACCTTGCCTTGGTGTATGGATCATTTATAACAAATTTAGTATAGAAGATAAATTGAATATAGAATAGGCAGCACTAGAGGTAGTTTGAACTGTAAAATGATGAGACCTTGCCTTGGTGTATATGGATCAGTTATAACAAATTTAGTATAGAAGATAAGGAAATTGAATATAGAATAGGGCAGCACTAGAGGTAGTTTGAACTGTAAAATGATGAGACCTTGCCTTGGTGTATGGATCATTTATAACAAATTTAGTATAGAAGATAAGGAAATTGAATATAGAATAGGCAGCACTAGAGGTAGTTTGAACTGTAAAATGATGATGAGACCTTGCCTTGGTGTATGGATCAGTTATAACAAATTTAGTATAGAAGATAAGGAAATTGAATATAGAATAGGCAGCACTAGAGGTAGTTTGAACTGTAAAATGATGAGACCTTGCCTTGGTGTATGGATCAGTTATAACAAATTTAGTATAGAAGATAAAGAAATTGAATAGGAAAGTTTTGAATATAGAATGGATCATTTATAACAAATTTAGTATAGAGAATATAGAATTTGAACTGTAAAATGATGACACCTTGCCTTGGTGTATGGATCATTTATAACAAATTTAGTATAGAAGATAAGGAAATTGAATATAGAATAGGCAGCACTAGAGTAGTAGTTTGAACTGTAAAATGATGAGACCTTGCCTTGGTGTATGGATCATTTATAACAAATTTAGTATAGAAGATAAGGAAATTGAATATAGAATAGGCAGCACTAGAGGTAGTTTGAACTGTAAAATGATGACACCTTGCCTTGGTGTATGGATCAGTTATAACAAATTTAGTATAGAAGATAAGGAAATTGAATATAGAATAGGCAGCACTAGAGGTAGTTTGAACTGTAAAATGATGAGACCTTGCCTTGGTATATGGATCAGTTATAACAAATTTAGTATAGAAGATAAGGAAATTGAATATAGAATAGGCAGCACTAGAGGTAGTTTGAACTGTAAAATGATGACACCTTGCCTTGTGTATGGATCAGTTATAACAAATTTAGTATAGAAGATAAGGAAATTGAATATAGAATAGGCAGCACTAGAGGTAGTTTGAACTGTAAAATGATGAGACCTTGCCTTGGTATATGGATCAGTTATAACAAATTTAGTATAGAAGATAAGGAAATTGAATATAGAATAGGCAGCACTAGAGGTAGTTTGAACTGTAAAATGATGAGACCTTGCCTTGGTGTATGGATCATTTATAACAAATTTAGTATAGAAGATAAGGAAATTGAATATAGAATAGGCAGCACTAGAGGTAGTTTGAACTGTAAAATGATGAGACCTTGCCTTGGTGTATGGATCAGTTATAACAAATTTAGTATAGAAGATAAGGAAATTGAATATAGAATAGGCAGCACTAGAGGTAGTTTGAACTGTAAAATGATGACACCTTGCCTTGGTGTATGGATCAGTTATAACAAATTTAGTATAGAAGATAAGGAAATTGAATATAGAATATAGGTAGTTTGAACTGTAAAATGATGAGACCTTGCCTTGGTGTATGGATCAGTTATAACAAATTTAGTATAGAAGATAAGGAAATTGAATATAGTGTAAAAGTTTGAAGTGTAAAATGATGCCTTGGTGTATGGATCATTTATAACAAATTTAGTATAGAAGATAAGGAAATTGAATATAGAATAGGCAGCACTAGAGGTAGTTTGAAGTGTAAAATGATGAGACCTTGCCTTGGTGTATGGATCAGTTATAACAAATTTAGTATAGAAGATAAGGAAATTGAATATAGAATAGGCAGCACTAGAGGTAGTTTGAACTGTAAAATGATGACACCTTGCCTTGGTGTATGGATCATTTATAACAAATTTAGTATAGAAGATAAGGAAATTGAATATAGAATAGGCAGCACTAGAGGTAGTTTGAACTGTAAAATGATGACACCTTGCCTTGGTGTATGGATCAGTTATAACAAATTTAGTGTAGAAGATAAGGAAATTGAATATAGAATAGGTAGCACTAGAGGTAGTTTGAACTGTAAAATGATGAGACCTTGCCTTGGTGTATGGATCAGTTATAACAAATTTAGTATAGAAGATAAAGGAAATTGAATATAGAATAGGTAAAGCACTAGAGGTAGTTTGAACTGTAAAATGATGAGACCTTGCCTTGGTGTATGGATCAGTTATAACAAATTTAGTATAGAAGATAAGGAAATTGAATATAGAATAGGCTGCACTAGAGGTAGTTTGAAGTGTAAAATGATGAGACCTTGCCTTGGTGTATGGATCAGTTATAACAAATTTAGTATAGAAGATAAGGAAATTGAATATAGAATAGGCAGCACTAGAGGTAGTTTGAACTGTAAAATGATGAGACCTTGCCTTGGTATATGGATCAGTTATAACAAATTTAGTATAGAAGATAAGGAAATTGAATATAGAATAGGCAGCACTAGAGGTAGTTTGAACTGTAAAATGATGACACCTTGCCTTGGTGTATGGATCAGTTATAACAAATTTAGTATAGTATAGAAGATAAGGAAATTGAATATAATAAAATAGAGACCACTAGTATGGATCAGTTTAACAAATTTAGTATGATAAAAATGAATATGACTAGAGGTAGTTTGAACTGCAAAAATGATTGACCTTGGTGTATGGATCAGTTATAACAAATTTAGTATAGAAGATAAGGAAATTGAATATAGAATAGGCAGCACTAGAGGTAGTTTGAACTGTAAATGATGAGACCTTGCCTTGGTGTATGGATCAGTTATAACAAATTTAGTATAGAAGATAAGGAAATTGAATATAGAATAGGCAGCACTAGAGGTAGTTTGAACTGTAAAATGATGAGACCTTGCCTTGGTGTATGGATCATTTATAACAAATTTAGTATAGAAGATAAGGAAATTGAATATAGAATAGGCAGCACTAGAGGTAGTTTGAACTGTAAAATGATGAGACCTTGCCTTGCGTATGGATCTAGTTATAACAAATTTAGTATAGAAGATAAGGAAATTGAATATAGAATAGGCAGCACTAGAGGTAGTTTTGAAAGTGTAAAATGATGAGACCTTGCCTTGGTGTATGGATCAGTTATAACAAATTTAGTATAGAAGATAAGGAAATTGAATATAGAATAGGCAGCACTAGAG
Source organism: Acanthosepion pharaonis (assembly GCA_903632075.3). NCBI lineage: Eukaryota > Metazoa > Mollusca > Cephalopoda > Sepiida > Sepiidae > Acanthosepion > Acanthosepion pharaonis. Next base: position 1,195,993 of record CAHIKZ030000462.1, read on the forward strand.
GTAGTTTGAACTGTAAAATGATGACACCTTGCCTTGGTGTATGGATCATTTATAACAAATTTAGTATAGAAGATAAGGAAATTGAATATAGAATAGGCAGCACTAGAGGTAGTTTGAACTGTAAAATGATGACACCTTGCCTTGGTGTATGGATCATTTATAACAAATTTAGTATAGAAGATAAGGAAATTGAATATAGAATAGGCAGCACTAGAGGTAGTTTTTTGTAAAATGATGACACCTTGCCTTGGTGTATGGATCAGTTATAACAAATTTAGTATAGAAGATAAGGAAATTGAATATAGAATAGGCAGCACTAGAGGTAGTTTGAACTGTAAAATGATGAGACCTTGCCTTGGTGTATGGATCAGTTATAACAAATTTAGTATAGAAGATAAGGAAATTGAATATAGAATAGGCAGCACTAGAGGTAGTTTGAACTGTAAAATGATGAGACCTTGCCTTGGTGTATGGATCATTTATAACAAATTTAGTATAGAAGAATAAGGAAATTGAATATAGAATAGGCAGCACTAGAGGTAGTTTGAACTGTAAAATGATGACCTTGCCTTGGTGTATGGATCAGTTATAACAAATTTAGTATAGAAGATAAGGAAATTGAATATAGAATAAGGCAGCACTAGAGGTAGTTTGAACTGTAAAATGATGAGACCTTGCCTTGGTGTATGGATCATTTATAACAAATTTAGTATAGAAGATAAGGAAATGAATATAGAATATAGAATAGAGGTAGTTTGAAGTGAAAAATGATGAGACCTTGCCTTGGTTTGGAAGTTATAACAAATTTTTGTATGAATATAGAAGATAAGAAATGATGAGACCTTGCACTTAAGTTTGAACTGGTAAATGATGAGACCTTGCCTTGGTGTATGGATCATTTATAACAAATTTAGTATAGAAGATAAGGAAATTGAATATAGAATAGGCAGCACTAGAGGTAGTTTGAACTGTAAAATGATGAGACCTTGCCTTGGTGTATGGATCAGTTATAACAAATTTAGTATAGAAGATAAGGAAATTGAATATAGAATAGGCAGCACTAGAGTAGTTTGAACTGTAAAATGGTGAGACCTTGCCTTGGTGTATGGATCATTTATAACAAATTTAGTATAGAAGATAAAGGAAATAGAATATAGAATAGGCAGCACTAGAGGTAGTTTGAACTGTGAAAAATGAGACCTTGCCTTGGTGTATGGATCATTTATAACAAATTTAGTATAGAAGATAAGGAAATTGAATATAGAATAGGCAGCACTAGAGGTAGTTTGAACTGTAAAAATGATGACACCTTGCCTTGGTGTATGGATCATTTTATAACAAATTTAGTATAGAAGATAAGGAAATTGAATATAGAATAGGCAGCACTAGAGGTAGTTTGAACTGTAAAAATGATGAGACCTTGCCTTGGTGTATGGATCAGTTATAACAAATTTAGTATAGAAGATAAGGAAATTGAATATAGAATAGGCAGCACTAGAGGTGAAGTTTGAACTAACAAAATGATGAGACCTTGCCTTGGTGTATGGATCAGTTATAACAAATTTAGTATAGAAGATAAGAAATTGAATATAGAATAGGCAGCACTAGAGGTAGTTTGAACTGTAAAATGATGAGACCTTGCCTTGGTGTATGGATCAGTTATAACAAATTTAGTATAGAAGATAAGGAAATTGAATATAGAATAAGCAGCACTAGAGGTAGTTTGAACTGTAAAATGATGAGACCTTGCCTTGGTGTATGGATCAGTTATAACAAATTTAGTATAGAAGATAAGGAAATTGAATATAGAATAGGCAGCACTAGAGGTAGTTTGAACTGTAAAATGATGAGATTTGCCTTGGTGTATGGATCAGTTATAACAAATTTAGTATAGAAAATAAGGAAATTGAATATAGAATAGGCAGCACTAAGGAGTGGTTTGAACTGTAAAATGATGAGACCTTGCCTTGGTATATGGATCAGTTATAACAAATTTAGTATAGAAGATAAGGAAATTGAATATAGAATAGAGGATCAGCACTAGAAAAAGTTTGAACTGTAAAATGATGAGACCTTGCCTTGGTGTATGGATCAGTTATAACAAATTTAGTATAGAAGATAAAGGAAATTGAATATAGAATAAGGCAGCACTAGACGATTAGTTTGAACTGTAAAATGATGAGACCTTGCCTTGGTGTATGGATCAGTTATAACAAATTTAGTATAGAAGATAAGGAAATTGAATATAGAATAGGCAGCACTAGAGGTAGTTTGAACTGTAAAATGATGAGACATTGCCTTGGTGTATGGATCAGTTATAACAAATTTAGTATAGAAGATAAGGAAATTGAATATAGAATAGGCAGCACTAGAGGCAGTTTGAACTGTAAAATGATGAGACCTTGCCTTGGTGTATGGATCAGATTATAACAAATTTAGTATAGAAGATAAGGAAATTGAATATAGAATAGGCAGCACTAGAGGTAGTTTGAAGTGTAAAATGATGAGACCTTGCCTTGGTGTATGGATCAGTTATAACAAATTTAGTATAGAAGATAAGGAAATTGAATATAGAATAGGCAGCACTAGAGGTAGTTTGAACTGTAAAATGATGAGACCTTGCCTTGGTGTATGGATCAGTTATAACAAATTTAGTATAGAAGATAAGGAAATTGAATATAGAATAGAGCAGCACTAGAGAGGTAGTTTGAACTGTAAAATGATGAGACATTGCCTTGGTGTATGGATCAGTTATAACAAATTTAGTATAGAAGATAAGGAAATTGAATATAGAATAGGCAGCACTAGAGTAGTTTGTAAAATGATGAGACTTGGTATATGGATCAGTTATAACAAAAAGTATGATGAAATTGAATATAGAATTGCACTAGAGGTAGTTTGAAGTGTAAAATATGAGACCTTCTTGGTGTATGGATCAGTTATAACAAATTTAGTATAGAAGATAAGGAAATTGAATATAGAATAGGCAGCACTAGAGGTAGTTTGAAGTGTAAAATGATGAGACCTTGCCTTGGTGTATGGATCATTTATAACAAATTTAGTATAGAAGATAAGGAAATTGAATATAGAATAGGCAGCACTAGAGGTAGTTTGAACTGTAAAATGATGAGACCTTGCCTTGGTGTATGGATCAGTTATAACAAATTTAGTATAGAAGATAAGGAAATTGAATATAGAATAGGCAGCACTAGAGGTAGTTTGAAGTGTAAAATGATGAGACCTTGCCTTGGTGTATGGATCAGTTATAACAAATTTAGTATAGAAGATAAGGAAATTGAATATAGAATAGGCAGCACTAGGGAGGTAGTTTGAAGTGTAAAATGATGAGACCTTGCCTTGGTGTATGGATCAGTTATAACAAATTTAGTATAGAAGATAAGGAAATTGAATATAGAATAGGCAGCACTAGAGGTAGTTTGAACTGTAAAATGATGAGACCTTGCCTTGGTGTATGGATCATTTATAACAAATTTAGTATAGAAGATAAGGAAATTGAATATAGAATAGGCAGCACTAGAGGTAGTTTGAACTGTAAAATGATGAGACCTTGCCTTGGTGTATGGATCAGTTATAACAAATTTAGTATAGAAGATGAATATAGAATAATTGAATATAGAATAGGGCACTTGTATGGATCAGTTTGAACTATAAAATGAAATGAGACCTTGAACTTGGTGTATGGATGGATCATTATAACAAATTTAGTATAGAAGATAAAATTGAATATCAAATAGGCAGCACTAGAGGTAGTTTGAACTGTCAAATGATGAGACCTTGCCTTGGTATATGGATCAGTTATAACAAATTTAGTATAGAAGATAAGGAAATTGAATATAGAATAGGCAGCACTAGAGGTAGTTTGAAGTGTAAAATGATGAGACCTTGCCTTGGTGTATGGATCAGTTATAACAAATTTAGTATAGAAGATAAGGAAATTGAATATAGAATAGGCAGCACTAGAGGTAGTTTGAAAAAAATGATGAGACCTTGCCTTGGTGTATGGATCAGTTATAACAAATTTAGTATAGAAGATAAGGAAATTGAATATAGAATAGGCAGCACTAGAGGTAGTTTGAAGTGTAAAATGATGAGACCTTGCCTTGGTGTATGGATCATTTATAACAAATTTAGTATAGAAGATAAGGAAATTGAATATAGAATAGGCAGCACTAGAGGCAGTTTGAACTGTAAAATGATGAGACCTTGCCTTTGGTGTATGGATGAAGTTATAACAAATTTAGTATAGAAGATAAGGAAATTGAATATAGAATAGGCAGCACTAGAGGTAGTTTGAACTGTAAAATGATGAGACCTTGCCTTGGTGTATGGATCAGTTATAACAAATTTAGTATAGAAGATAAGGAAATTGAATATAGAATAGGCAGCACTAGATTAGTTTGAACTGTAAAATGATGAGACCTTGCCTTGGTGTATGGATCAGTTATAACAAATTTAGTATAGAAGATAAGGAAATTGAATATAGAATAGGCAGCACTAGAGGTAGTTTGAACTGCAAAATGATGAGACCTTGCCTTGGTGTATGGATCAGTTATAACAAATTTAGTATAGAAGATAAGGAAATTGAATATAGAATAGGCAGCACTAGAGGTAGTTTGAAGTGTAAAATGATGAGAGGTATTGCCTAAAATGGTGTATGGATCAGTTATAACAAATTTAGTATAGAAGATAAGGAAATTGAATATAGAATAGGCAGCACTAGAGGTAGTTTGAACTGTCAAAATGATGAGACCTTGCCTTGGTGTATGGATCAGTTATAACAAATTTAGTATAGAAGATAAGGAAATTGAATATAGAATAGGCATACTAGAGGTAGTTTGAACTGTAAAATGATGAGACCTTGCCTTGGTGTATGGATCATTTATAACAAATTTAGTATAGAAGATAAGGAAATTGAATATAGAATAGGCAGCACTAGAGGTAGTTTGAAGTGTAAAATGATGAGACCTTGCCTTGGTGTATGGATCAGTTATAACAAATTTAGTATAGAAGATAAGGAAATTGAATATAGAATAGGCAGCACTAGAGGTAGTTTGAACTGTAAAATGATGAGACTTGCCTTGGTGTATGGATCAGTTATAACAAATTTAGTATAGAAGATAAGGAAATTGAATATAGAAATAGGCAGCACTAGAGGTAAAGTTTGAACTGTAAAATGATGAGAAATTGAATATGGTAGGCAGCATGGAGTTTGAACTGTAAAGTTATAACAAATTTATAATAGAAGTATAAAGATAAAATTGAATATAGAATAGGCAGCACTAGAGGTAGTTTGAAGTGTAAAATGATGAGACCTTGCCTTGGTGTATGGATCAGTTATAACAAATTTAGTATAGAAGATAAGGAAATTGAATATAGAATAGGCAGCACTAGAGGTAGTTTGAACTGTAAAATGATGAGACCTTGCCTTGGTGTATGGATCAGTTATAACAAATTTAGTATAGAAGATAAGGAAATTGAATATAGAATAGGTAGGCAGCACTAGAGGTGAAGTTTGAACTGTCAAAATGAGTAAAATGAGACCTTGCCTTGTGTATGGATCAGTTATAACAAATTTAGTATAGAAGATAAGGAAATTGAATATAGAATAGGCAGCACTAGAGGTAGTTTGAACTGTAAAATGATGAGACCTTGCCTTGGTGTATGGATCATTTATAACAAATTTAGTATAGAAGATAAGGAAATTGAATATAGAATAGGCTGTAAAATGATGACACTTGCCTTGGTGTATGGAGTTATAACAAATTTAGTATAGTTTGAATATAGAATAGGCAGATGAGTTTTGACTGTAAAATGATGCCTTGGTGTATGGATCGTTTTTATAACAAATTTAGTATAGAAGATAAGAAATTGAATATAGAATAGGCAGCACTAGAGGTAGTTTGAACTGTAAAATGATGAGACCTTGCCTTGGTGTATGGATCAGTTATAACAAAATTTAGTATAGAAGATAAGGAAATTGAATATAGAATAGGCAGCACTAGAGGTAGTTTGAAGTGTAAAATGATGAGACCTTGCCTTGGTGTATGGATCATTTATAACAAATTTAGTATAGAATTGAATATAGGAAATTGAATATAGAATAGGTTATAACAAAGCACTAGAGGATAGAATATAGAATAGGCAGAGTGTTTAAAATGATGAGACCTTGCCTTGGTGTATGGATCAGTTATAACAAATTTAGTATAGAAGATAAGGAAATTGAATATAGAATAGGCAGCACTAGAGGTAGTTTGAACTGTAAAATGATGAGACCTTGCCTTGGTATATGGATCAGTTATAACAAATTTAGTATAGAAGATAAGGAAATTGAATATAGAATAGGCAGCACTAGAGGTAGTTTGAACTGTAAAATGATGAGACCTTGCCTTGGTGTATGGATCATTTATAACAAATTTAGTATAGAAGATAAGGAAATTGAATATAGAATAGGCAGCACTAGAGGTAGTTTTGAACTGTAAAATGATGAGACCTTGCCTTGGTATATGGATCAGTTATAACAAATTTAGTATAGAAGATAAGGAAATTGAATATAGAATAGGCACTAGAGTAGTTTAGTAAAAGATGTAGTTTGTATGGATCTGTAACAAAAATAGAAGATGAAATTGAATATAGAATGCACTTGTTTGAACTGTAAAATGATGGACCTTGCCTTGGTGTATGGATCAGTTATAACAAATTTAGTATAGAAGATAAGGAAATTGAATATAGAATAGGCAGCACTAGAGGTATTTTTTGAAGTGTAAAATGATGAGACCTTGCCTTGGTGTATGGATCATTTATAACAAATTTAGTATAGAAGATAAGGAAATTGAATATAGAATAGGCAGCACTAGAGGTAGTTTGAACTGTAAAAATGATGAAGACCTTGCCTTGGTGTATGGATCAGTTATAACAAATTTAGTATAGAAGATAAGGAAATTGAATATAGAATAGGCAGCACTAGAGGTAGTTTGAACTGTAAAATGATGAGACCTTGCCTTGGTGTATGGATCATTTATAACAAATTTAGTATAGAAGATAAGGAAATTGAAATATACTGTAAAATAGGCAGATCACTAGAGGAAAAAGAATTTGAAGCACTAAAATGATGAGACCTTGCCTTGGTATATGGATCAGTTATAACAAATTTAGTATAGAAGATAAGGAAATTGAATATAGAATAGGCAGCACTAGAGGTAGTTTGAACTGTAAAATGATGAGACCTTTTTTGGTGTATGGATCAGTTAAAACAAATTTAGTATAGAAGATAAGGAAATTGAATATAGAATAGGCAGCACTAGAGGTAGTTTGAACTGTAAAATGATGAGATTGCCTTGGTGTATGGATTGTTTATAACAAATTTAGTATAGAAGATAAGGAAATTGAATATAGAATAGGCAGCACTAGAGGTAGTTTGAACTGTAAAATGATGAGACCTTTTGCCTTGGTGTATGGATCAGTTATAACAAATTTAGTATAGAAGATAAGGAAATTGAATATAGAATAGGCAGCACTAGAGGTAGTTTGAAGTGTAAAATGATGAGACCTTGCCTTGGTGTATGGATCATTTATAACAAATTTAGTATAGAAGATAAGGAAATTGAATATAGAATAGGCAGCACTAAAATGAGAGGTAGTTTGAAGTGTAAAATGATGAGAAACCTTGCCTTGGTGTATGGATAAATTATAACAAATTTAGTATATAACAAAAGATAAGGAAATTGAATATAGAATAGGCAGCACTAGAGGTAGTTTGAACTGTAAAATGATGAGACCTTGCCTTGGTGTATGGATCAGTTATAACAAATTTAGTATAGAAGATAAGGAAAATTGAATATAGAATAGGCAGCACTAGAGGTAGTTTGAACTGTAAAATGATGAGACCTTGCCTTTGGTGTATGGATCATTTAGTATTATAACAAATTTAGTAGTTTGAACTGTAAAATGAGAAGATAAGGAAATTGAATATAGAATAGGCAGCACTAGAGGTAGTTTGAAGTGTAAAATGATGAGACCTTGCCTTGGTGTATGGATCATTTATAACAAATTTAGTATAGAAGATAAGGAAATTGAATATAGAATAGGCAGCACTAGAGGTAGTTTGAACTGTAAAATGATGAGACCTTGCCTTGGTGTATGGATCAGTTATAACAAATTTAGTATAGAAGATAAGGAAATTGAATATAGAATAGGCAGCACTAGAGGTAGTTTGAAGTGTAAAATGATGAGACCTTGCCTTGGTGTATGGATCCATTTATAACAAATTTAGTATAGAAGATAAGGAAATTGAATATAGAATAGGCAGCACTAGAGGTAGTTTGAACTGTAAAATGATGAGACCTTGCCTTGGTGTATGGATCAGTTATAACAAATTTAGTATAGAAGATAAGGAAATTGAATATAGAATAGGCAGCACTAGAGGTAGTTTGAACTGTAAAATGATGAGACCCTTGCCTTGGTGTATGGATCAGTTATAACAAATTTAGTATAGAAGATAAGGAAATTGAATATAGAATAGGCAGCACTAGAGGTAGTTTGAACTGTAAAATGATGAGACCTTGTTTGGTATATGGATCAGTTATAACAAATTTAGTATAGAAGATAAGGAAATTGAATATAGAATAGGCAGCACTAGAGGTAGTTTGAACTGTAAAATGATGAGACCTTGCCTTGGTGTATGGATCAGTTATAACAAATTTAGTATAGAAGATAAGGAAATTGAATATAGAATAGGCAGCACTAGAGGTAGTTTGAACTGTAAAATGATGAGACCTTGCCTTGGTGTATGGATCAGTTATAACAAATTTAGTATAGAAGATAAGGAAATTGAATATAGAATAGGCAGCACTAGAGTGTAGTTTGAACTGTAAAATGATGAGACCTTGCCTTGGTGTATGGATCAGTTATAACAAATTTAGTATAGAAGATAAGGAAATTGAATATAGAATATAGGCAGCACTAGAGGTAGTTTGAACTGTAAAATGATGACACCTTGCCTTGGTGTATGGATCATTTATAACAAATTTAGTATAGAAGATAAGGAAATTGAATATAGAATAGGCAGCACTAGAGAAGACAAAGAATTTGAACTGTAAAATGATGACACCTTGCCTTGGTGTATGGATCAGTTATAACAAATTTAGTATAGAAGATAAGGAAATTGAATATAGAATAGGCAGCACTAGAGGTAGTTTGAAGTGTAAAATGATGAGACCTTGCCTTGGTGTATGGATCAGTTATAACAAATTTAGTATAGAAGATAAGGAAATTGAATATAGAATAGGCAGCACTAGAGGTAGTTTGAACTGTAAAATGATGAGACCTTGCCTTGGTGTATGGATCAGTTATAACAAATTTAGTATAGAAGATAAGGAAATTGAATATAGAATAGGCAGCACTAGAGGTAGTTTGAACTGTAAAATGATGAGACCTTGCCTTGGTATATGGATCAGTTATAACAAATTTAGTATAGAAGATAAGGAAATTGAATATAGAATAGGCAGCACTAGAGGTAGTTTGAACTGTAAAATGATGACACCTTGCCTTGGTGTATGGATCAGTTATAACAAATTTAGTATAGAAGATAAGGAAATTGAATATAGAATAGGCAGCACTAGAGGTAGTTTGAAGTGTAAAATGATGAGACCTTGCCTTGGTGTATGGATCATTTATAACAAATTTAGTATAGAAGATAAAGGAAATTGAATATAGAATAGGCAGCACTAGAGGTAGTTTGAAGTGTAAAATGATGAGACCTTTATTTGGTGTATGGATCAGTTATAACAAATTTAGTATAGAAGATAAGGAAATTGAATATAGAATAGGCAGCACTAGAGGTAGTTTGAACTGTAAAATGATGAGACCTTGCCTTGGTGTATGGATCAGTTATAACAAATTTAGTATAGAAGATAAGGAAATTGAATATAGAATAGGCAGCACTAGAGGTAGTTTGAAGTGTAAAATGATGAGACCTTGCCTTGGTGTATGGATCAGTTATAACAAATTTAGTATAGAAGATAAGGAAATTGAATATAGAATAGGCAGCACTAGAGGTAGTTTGAACTGTAAAATGACCTTGCCTTGTGTATGGATCAGTTATAACAAATTTAGTATAGAAGATAAGGAAATTGGAATAGGCAGCACTAGAGGTAGTTTGAACTGTAAAATGATGAGACCTTGCCAACTTTTTGGTGTATGGATCATTTATAACAAATTTAGTATAGAAGATAAGGAAATTGAATATAGAATAGGCACTAGAGGTGGAAGAACTGTAAAAATGAGCACTAGATGGTAGTTTAGAAGATAAGGAAATTGAATATAAAATGATGAGACCTAGTTTGAACCTTGACACCTTTGTATGGATCAGTTATAACAAATTTAGTATAGAAGATAAGGAAATTGAATATAGAATAGGCATACTAGAGGTAGTTTGAACTGGAAAAATGATGAGACATTGCCTTTGGTGGATGGATCAGTTATAACAAATTTAGTATAAGAAGATAAGGAAATTGAATATAGAATAGGCAGCACTAGAGGTAGTTTGAACTGTAAAATGATGACATATTGCCTTGGTGTATGGATCATTTATAACAAATTTAGTATAGAAGATAAGGAAATTGAATATAGAATAGGCAGCACTAGAGGTAGTTTGAACTGTAAAATGATGAGACCTTGCCTTGGTGTATGGATCAGTTATAACAAATTTAGTAGAAGATAAGGAAATTGAATATAGAATAGGCAGCACTAGAGGTAGTTTGAATTGAATATAAATGATGAGACATTGCCTTGGTGTATGGATCAGTTATAACAAATGTTGTATAGAAGATAAGGAAATTGAATATAGAATAGGCAGCACTAGAGGTAGTTTGAAGTGTAAAATGATGACACCTTGCCTTAGTGTATGGATCAGTTATAACAAATTTAGTATAGAAGATAAGGAAATTGAATATAGAATAGGCAGCACTAGAGGTAGTTTGAAGAATAAAATGATGAGACCTTGCCTTGGTGTATGGATCATTTATAACAAATTTAGTATAGAAGATAAGGAAAAATATAGAATATAGAATAGGTAGTTTGGCTGTAAAATGATGAGACATTGCCTTTGGTGTATGGATCAGTTATAACAAATTTAGTATAAAGATAAGGATGAGCACTAGACCTTGTTTGGTGTATGGATCATTTATAACAAATTTAGTATAGAAGATAAGGAAATTGAATATAGAATAGGCAGCACTAGAGTGTAGTTTGAACTGTAAAATGATGAGACCTTGCCTTTGGTGTATGGATCAGTTATAACAAATTTATTAAGGAATAGAAGATAATAGGGAAATTGAATATAGAATAGGCAGCACTAGAGGTAACAAGTTTGAAAAATTAAAATGATGAGACCTTGCCTTGGTGTATGGATCAGTTATAACAAATTTAGTATAGAAGATAAGGAAATTGAATATAGAATAGGCAAAAGCACTAGAGGTAGTTTGAACTGTAAAATGATGAGACCTTGCCTTGGTGTATGGATCAGTTATAACAAATTTAGTATAGAAGATAAGGAAATTGAATATAGAATAGGCAGCACTAGAGGTAGTTTGAAGTGTAAAATGATGAGACCTTGCCTTGGCATATGGATCATTTATAACAAATTTAGTATAGAAGATAAGGAAATTGAATATAGAATAGGCAGCACTAGAGGTAGTTTGAACTGTAAAATGATGAGACCTTGCCTTGGTGTATGGATCAGTTATAACAAATTTAGTATAGAAGAAGATGAATATAGAATAGGAGCACTAGAGGTAGTTTGAAATAAATGAGACCTTGCCTTGGTGTATGGCAGTTATAACAAATTTAGTATAGAAGATAAGGAAATTGAATATAGAATAGGCAGCACTTTGTAGTTTGAACTGTAAAATGATGAGACCTTTGCCTTGGTGTATGGATCAGTTATAACAAATTTAGTATAGAAGATGAAGGAAATTGAATATAGAATGGTGTAGGCAGTTATAACTAGAGGTAGTTTGAACTGTAAAATGATGAGACCTTGCCTTGGTGTATGGATCATTTATAACAAATTTAGTATAGAAGATAAGGAAATTGAATATAGAATAGGCAGCACTAGAGGTAGTTTGAAGTGTAAAATGATGACACCTTGCCTTGGTGTATGGATCAGTTATAACAAATTTAGTATAGAAGATAAGGAAATTGAATATAGAATAGGCAGCACTAGAGGTAGTTTGAACTGTAAAAATGATGAGACATTGCCTTGGTGTATGGATCAGTTATAACAAATTTAGTATAGAAGATAAGGAAATTGAATATAGAATAGGCAGCACTAGAGGTAGTTTGAACTGTAAAATGATGAGACCTTGCCTTGGTGTATGGATCAGTTATAACAAATTTAGTATAGAAGATAAGGAAATTGAATATAGAATAGGCAGCACTAGAGGAAGTTTGAACTGTAAAATGATGAGACCTTGCCTTGGTGTATGGATCAGTTATAACAAATTTAGTATAGAAGATAAGGAAATTGAATATAGAATAGGCAGCACTAGAGGTAGTTTGAACTGTAAAATGATGAGACCTTGCCTTGGTGTATGGATCAGTTATAACAAATTTAGTATAGAAGATAAGGAAATTGAATATAGAATAGGCAGCACTAGAGGTAGTTTGAACTGTAAAATGATGAGACCTTGCCTTGGTGTATGGATCAGTTATAACAAATTTAGTATAGAAGATAAGGAAATTGAATATAGAATAGGCTTGCACTATGGAGTTATCAAATTTAGTTTGAACTGTAAAATGTCAAATGATGAGACCTTGCCTTGGTGTATGGATCAGAATTATAACAAAGGGTTTTTAGTATAGAAGATAAGGAAATTGAATATAGAATAGGCAGCACTAGAGGTAGTTTGAACTGTAAAATGATGAGACCTTGCCTTGGTGTATGGATCAGTTATAACAAATTTAGTATAGAAGATAAGGAAATTGAATATAGAATAGGCAGCACTAGAGGTAGTTTGAATTGAAAATGATGAGACCTTGCCTTGGTGTATGGATCAGTTATATAACAAATTTAGTATAGAAGATAAGGAAATTGAATATAGAATAGGCAGCACTAGAGGTAGTTTAACTGTAAAATGATGAGACCTTGCCTTGGTGTATGGATCAGTTATAACAAATTTAGTATAGAAGATAAGGAAATTGAAATAGAATAGGAATAGAGCAGTTTGAATAAAAATGATGAGACATTGCCTTAGTTTGGAAGTTATAAATAAATTTAGTATAGAAGATAAGGAAATGAATGAGACACTAGAGGTAGTTTGAACTAAAAATTGGACCTTGCCCTTGGTGTATGGATCCATCGTTATAACAAATTTAGTATAGAAGATAAAAGGAAATTGAATATAGAATAGGCAGCACTAGAGGTAGTTTGAACTGTCAAATGATGAGACCTTTTTGATATGGATCAGTTATAACAAATTTAGTATAGAAGATAAGGAAATTGAATATAGAATAGGCAGCACTAGAGAGTAGTTTGAACTGTAAAATGGATCTTGGTGTATGGATCAGTTAAACAAATTTAGTATAGAAGATAAGGAAATTGAATATAGAATAGGCAGCACTAGAGGTAGTTTGAACTGTAAAAATGATGAGACCTTGCCTTGGTGTATGGATCAGTTATAACAAATTTAGTATAGAAGATAAGGAAATTGAATATAGAATAGGCAGCACTAGAGGTAGTTTGAACTGTAAAATGATGAGACCTTGCCTTGGTGTATGGATCAGTTATAACAAATTTAGTATAGAAGATAAGGAAATTGAATATAGAATAGGCAGCACTAGAGGTAGTTTGAACTGTAAAATGATGAGACCTTGCCTTGGTGTATGGATCAGTTATAACAAATTTAGTATAGAAGATAAGGAAATTGAATATAGAATAGGCAGCACTAGAGGTAGTTTGAACTGTCAAAATGATGAGACCTTGCCTTGGTGTATGGATCAGTTATAACAAATTTAGTATAGAAGATAAGGAAATTGAATATAGAATAGGCAGCACTAGAGGTAGTTTGAACTGTAAAAATGATGAGACCTTGCCTTGGTGTATGGATCAGTTATAACAAATTTAGTATAGAAGATAAGGAAATTGAATATAGAATAGGCAGCACTAGATTAGTTTAGTTTGAACTTAGTGTATGGTAAAATGATGAGATATTAGGCAGCCTTGCTGTTGTATGGATCATGGTTATAACAAATTTAGTATAGAAGATAAGGAAATTGAATATAGAATAGGCAGCACTAGAGGTAGTTTGAACTGTAAAATGATGAGACCTTGCCTTGGTGTATGGATCAGTTATAACAAATTTAGTATAGAAGATAAGGAAATTGAATATAGAATAGGCAGCACTAGAGGTAGTTTGAACTGTAAAATGATGAGACCTTGCCTTGGTGTATGGATCAGTTATAACAAATTTAGTATAGAAGATAAGGAAATTGAATATAGAATAGGCAGCACTAGAGGTAGTTTGAACTGTAAAATGATGAGACCTTGCCTTGGTGTATGGATCAGTTATAACAAATTTAGTATAGAAGATAAGGAAATTGAATATAGAATAGGCAGCACTAGAGGTAGTTTGAACTGTAAAATGATGAGACCTTGCCTTGGTGTATGGATCAGTTATAACAAATTTAGTATAGAAGATAAGGAAATTGAATATAGAATAGGCAGCACTAGAGGTAGTTTGAACTGTAAAATGATGAGACCTTGCCTTGGTGTATGGATCAGTTATAACAAATTTAGTATAGAAGATAAGGAAATTGAATATAGAATAGGCAGCACCAGAGGTAGTTTGAACTGTAAAATGATGAGACCTTGCCTTGGTGTATGGATCAAGTTATAACAAATTTAGTATAGAAGATAAGGAAATTGAATATAGAATAGGCAGCACTAGAGGTAGTTTGAACTGTAAAAATGATGAGACCTTGCCTTGGTGTATGGATCAGTTATAACAAATTTAGTATAGAAGATAAGGAAATTGAATATAGAATAGGCAGCACTAGAGGTAGTTTGAACTGTAAAATGATGAGACCTTGCCTTGGTGTATGGATCAGTTATAACAAATTTAGTATAGAAGATAAGGAAATTGAATATAGAATAGGCAGCACTAGAGGTAGTTTGAACTGTAAAAATGATGAGACCTTGCCTTGGTGTATGGATCAGTTATAACAAATTTAGTATAGAAGATAAGGAAATTGAATATAGAATAGGCTGCACTAGAGGTAGTTTGAACTGTAAAATGATGAGACCTTGCCTTGGTGTATGGATCAGTTATAACAAATTTAGTATAGAAGATAAGGAAATTGAATATAGAATAGAGGTAGTTTGAACTGTAAAATGATGAGACCTTGCCTTGGTGTATGGATTTGAACAAATTTGTAGAAATAAGGAAATTGAATATAGAATAGGACTAGAGGCAGTTTGAAGTGTAAAATGATGAGTGTATGGATCAGTTATAACAAATTTAGTATAGAAGATAAGGAAATTGAATATAGAATAGGCAGCACTAGAGGTAGTTTGAACTGTAAAATGATGAGACCTTGCCTTGGTGTATGGATCAGTTATAACAAATTTAGTATAGAAGATAAGGAAATTGAATATAGAATAGGCAGCACTAGAGGTAGTTTGAAACAAATTTAGTATAGAAGAAGATAAGGTATGGATGTTATAAAATGAAGAATATGAATAGATATAAATAGGCACTAGAGTTTAGTTTGAACTGTAAAATGATGAGACCTAAAATTTGGTGTATGGAAGATAACAAATTTAGTATAGAAGATAAGGAAATTGAATATAGAATAGGCTGCACTAGAGGCAGTTTGAACTGTAAAATGATGAGACCTTGCCTTGGTGTATGGATCAGTTATAACAAATTTAGTATAGAAGATAAGGAAATTGAATATAGAATAGGCAGCACTAGAGGTAGTTTGAACTGTAAAATGATGAGACCTTGCCTTGGTGTATGGATCAGATTATAACAAATTTAGTATAGAAGATAAGGAAATTGAATATAGAATAGGCAGCACTAGAGGTAGTTTGAACTGTAAAATGATGAGACCTTGCCTTGGTGTATGGATCAGTTATAACAAATTTAGTATAGAAGATAAGGAAATTGAATATCTGTAAAATGATGAATGGTATATATGGATCAGCACTAGAGGTAGAAGTTTGAACTGTAAAATGATGAGACCTTGCCTTGGTGTATGGATCAGTTATAACAAATTTAGTATAGAAGATAAGGAAATTGAATATAGAATAGGCAGCACTAGAGGTAGTTTGAACTGTCAAATGATGAGACCTTGCCTTGGTGTATATGGATCAGTTATAACAAATTTAGTATAGAAGATAAGGAAATTGAATATAGAATAGGCAGCACTAGAGGTAGTTTGAACTGTAAAATGATGAGACCTTGCCTTGGTGTATGGATCAGTTATAACAAATTTAGTATAGAAGATAAGGAAATTGAATATAGAATAGGCTGCACTAGAGGTAGTTTGAACTGTAAAATGATGAGACCTTGCCTTATATGGATCAGTTATAACAAATTTAGTATAGAAGATAAGGAAATTGAATATAGAATAGGCAGCACTTTAGTTTGAACTGTAAAATGATGAGAAATTGTATGGATCAGTTATAACAAATTTAGTATAGAAGATAAAATTGAATATAGAATAGGCAGCACTAGAGGTAGTTTGAACTGTAAAATGATGAGACCTTGCCTTGGTGTATGGATCAGTTATAACAAATTTAGTATAGAAGATAAGGAAATTGAATATAGAATAGGCAGCACTAGAGGTAGTTTGAACTGTAAAAATGATGAGACCTTGCCTTGGTGTATGGATCAGTTATAACAAATTTAGTATAGAAGATAAGGAAATTGAATATAGAATAGGCAGCACTAGAGGTAGTTTGAACTGTAAAATGATGAGACCTTGCCTTGGTGTATGGATCAGTTATAACAAATTTAGTATAGAAGATAAAATTGAAATAGAATAGGCAGCATATAGAATAGAACTGTCAAATAGAGGCAGTTTGAACTGTCAAATGATGAGAAGGAAATTGAATATAGAATAGGTATGGAGGTAGTTTATAACAAATTTGAGACCTTATAGATGGAGAGTTAAGGAAATTTGAATATAGAATAGGCTGCACTAGAGGTAGTTTGAACTGTAAAATGATGAGACCTTGCCTTGGTGTATGGATCAGTTATAACAAATTTAGTATAGAAGATAAGGAAATTGAATATAGAATAGGCTGCACTAGAGGTAGTTTGAACTGTAAAATGATGAGACCTTGCCTTGGTGTATGGATCAGTTATAACAAATTTAGTATAGAAGATAAGGAAATTGAATATAGAATAGGCTTAAAAGCACTAGAGGTAGTTTGAACTGTAAAATGATGAGACCTTGCCTTGGTGTATGGATCAGTTATAACAAATTTATTATAGAAGATAAGAAATTGAATATAGAATAGGCAGCACTAGAGGTAGTTTGAACTGTAAAATGATGAGACCTTGCCTTAGTGTATGGATCAGTTATAACAAATTTAGTATAGAAGATAAGGAAATTGAATATAGAATAGGCTGCACTAGAGGATCATTTATAACAAATTTTGAATTGAATATGTAAAATGATGAGACCTTGCCTTGGTGTATGGATCAGTTATAACAAATTTAGTATAGAAGATAAGGAAATTGAATATAGAATAGGCAGCACTAGAGGTAGTTTGAACTGTAAAATGATGAGACCTTGCCTTGGTGTATGGATCAGTTATAACAAATTTAGTATAGAAGATAAGGAAATTGAATATAGAATAGGCTGCACTAGAGGTAGTTTGAACTGTAAAATGATGAGACCTTGCCTTGGTGTATGGATCAGTTATAACAAATTTAGTATAGAAGATAAGGAAATTGAATATAGAATAGGCAGCACTAGAGGTAGTTTGAACTGTAAAATGATGAGACCTTGCCTTGGTGTATGGATCAGTTATAACAAATTTAGTATAGAAGATAAGGAAATTGAATATAGAATAGGCAGCACTAAGGTAGTTTGAATATGAGACCTTGCCTTGGTGTATGGATCAGTTATAACAAATTTAGTATAGAAGATAAGGAAATTGAATATAGAATAGGCACTAACTTTAAAGTAAAATTGAACTGTCAAATGATGGAGACCTTGCCTTGGTGAATATGGATCAGTTATGAAACAAATTTAGTATAGAATTTATAATAAAATTGAATATATTGAAATAGGCTGCACTAGAGGTAGTTTGAACTGTAAAAATGATGAGACCTTGCCTTGGTGTATGGATCAGTTATAACAAATTTAGTATAGAAGATAAGGAAATTGAATATAGAATAGGCTGCACTAGAGGTAGTTTGAACTGTAAAATGATGAGACCTTGCCTTGGTGTATGGATCAGTTATAACAAATTTAGTATAGAAGATAAGGCAGGAAATTGAATATGACAGAATAGGATCTGCACTAGAGGTAGTTTGAACTGTAAAATGATGAGACCTTGCCTTGGTGTATGGATCATTTATAACAAATTTAGTATAGAAGATAAGGAAATTGAATATAGAATAGGCTGCACTAGAGGTAGTTTGAACTGTAAAATGATGAGACCTTGCCTTGGTGTATGGATCATTTTATAACAAATTTAGTATAGAAGATAAGGAAATTGAATATAGAATAGGCAGCACTAGAGAAATTGAAGTTTGAACTGTAAAATGATGAGACCTTGCCTTGGTGTATGGATCAATATTATAACAAATTTAGTATAGAAGATAAGGAAATTGAATATAGAATAGGCAGCACTAGAGGTAGTTTGAACTGTAAAATGATGAGACCTTGCCTTGGTGTATGGATCATTTATAACAAATTTAGTATAGAATATAAGGAAATTGAATATAGAATAGGCTGCACTAGAGGTAGTTTGA
Organism: Acanthosepion pharaonis; assembly: GCA_903632075.3. Lineage (NCBI taxonomy): Eukaryota > Metazoa > Mollusca > Cephalopoda > Sepiida > Sepiidae > Acanthosepion > Acanthosepion pharaonis. The sequence continues at coordinate 1,215,000 of CAHIKZ030000462.1, forward strand.
ACTGTAAAATGATGAGACCTTGCCTTGGTATATGGATCAGTTATAACAAATTTAGTATAGAAGATAAGGAAATTGAATATAGAATAGGCTGCACTAGAGGTAGTTTGAACTGTAAAATGATGACACCTTGCCTTGGTGTATGGATCATTTATAACAAATTTAGTATAGAAGACAAATTGAATATAGAATAGGCTGCACTAGAGGTAGTTTGAACTGTAAAATGATGAGACCTTGCCTTGGTGTATGGATCAGTTATAACAAATTTAGTATAGAAGATAAGGAAATTGAATATAGAATAGGCTGCACTAGAGGTAGTTTGAACTGTAAAACTGAGACCTTGCCTTGGTGTATGGATCATTATAACAAATTTGTATAGAAGATAAGGAAATTGAATATAGAATAGGCTGCACTAGAGGTAGTTTGAACTGTAAAATGATGACCTTGCCTTGGTGTATGGATCAGTTATAACAAATTTAGTATAGAAGATAAGGAAATTGAATATAGAATAGGCTGCACTAGAGGTAGTTTGAACTGTAAAATGATGAGACCTTGCCTTGGTGTATGGATCATTTATAACAAATTTAGTAAAGAAGATAAGGAAATTGAATATAGAATAGGCAGCACTAGAGGTAGTTTGAACTGTAAAATGATGAGACCTTGCCATGGTGTATGGATCATTTATAACAAATTTAGTATAGAAGATAAGGAAATTGAATATAGAATAGGCTGCACTAGAGGTAGTTTGAACTGTAAAATGATGACACCTTGCCTTGGTATATGGATCAGTTATAACAAATTTAGTATAGAAGATAAGGAAATTGAATATAGAATAGGCAGCACTAGAGGTAGTTTGAACTGTAAAATGATGAGACCTTGCCTTGGTATATGGATCATTTATAACAAATTTAGTATAGAAGATAAGGGAAATTGAATATAGAATAGGCTGCACTAGAGGTAGTTTGAATAAAATGATGACACCTTGCCTTGGTGTATGGATCTATTTATAACAAATTTAGTATAGAAGATAAAAATTGAATATAGAATAGGCTGCACTAGAGGTAGTTTGAACTGTAAAATGATGAGACCTTGCCTTGGCATATGGATCAGTTATAACAAATTTAGTATAGAAGATAAGGAAATTGAATATAGAATAGGCTGCACTAGAGGTAGTTTGAACTGTAAAATGATGACACCTTGCCTTGGTGTATGGATCATTTATAACAAATTTAGTATAGAAGATAAGGAAATTGAATATAGAATAGGCTGCACTAGAGGTAGTTTGAACTGTAGAAAAATGATGAGACCTTGCCTTGGTGTATGGATCATTTATAACAAAATATTATAGAAGATAAGGAAATTGAATTAGAATAACAAATTTAGTATGGATAGTTATAACAAATTTAGTATAGATAAGGAAATTGAATATAGAATAGGCTGCACTAGTAAGGTAGTTTGAACTGTAAAAGGATGAGAACCTTGCCTTGGTGTATGGATCATTTATAACAAATTTAGTATAGAAGACAAATTGAATATAGAATAGGCTGCACTAGAGGTAGTTTGAACTGTAAAAGGATGAGACCTTGCCTTGGTATATGGATCAGTTATAACAAATTTAGTATAGAAGATAAGGAAATTGAATATAGAATAGGCTGCACTAGAGGTAGTTTGAACTGTAAAATGATGAGACCTTGCCTTGGTATATGGATCAGTTATAACAAATTTAGTATAGAAGATAAGGAAATTGAATATAGAATAGGCTGCACTAGAGGTATAGTTTGAACTGTAAAATGATGAGACCTTGCCTTGGTATATGGATCAGTTATAACAAATTTAGTATAGAAGATAAGGAAATTGAATATAGAATAGGCTGCACTAGAGTGTAGTTTGAACTGTAAAATGATGAGACCTTGCCTTGGTATATGGATCAGTTATAACAAATTTAGTATAGAAGATAAAGGAAATTGAATATAGAATAGGCTGCACTAGAGGTAGTTTGAACTGTAAAATGATGAGACCTTGCCTTGGTATATGGATCAGTTATAACAAATTTAGTATAGAAGATAAAAATTGAATATAGAATAGGCTGCACTAGAGGTAGTTTGAACTGTAAAATGGATGTATGGACCTTGCCTTGGTATATGGATCAGTTATAACAAATTTAGTATAGAAGACAAAAGGAAAAATTGAATATAGAATAGGCTGCACTAGAGGTAGTTTGAACTGTAAAATGATGAGACCTTGCCTTGGTATATGGATCAGTTATAACAAATTTAGTATAGAAGATAAGGAAATTGAATATAGAATAGGCAGCACTAGAGGTAGTTTGAACTGTAAAATGATGAGACCTTGCCTATGGTATATGGATCAGTTATAAACAAATTTAGTATAGAAGATAAGGAAATTGCACTAAATATAGAATAGAATGGAGGATTAGCACTAGAGGTAGTTTGAACTGTAAAATGATGGGACCTTGCCTTGGTATATGGATCAGTTATAACAAATTTAGTATAGAAGATAAGGAAATTGAATATAGAATAGGCAGCACTAGAGGTAGTTTGAACTGTAAAATGATGAGACCTTGCCTTGGATCATTTTATGGATCAGTTATAACAAATTTAGTATAGAAGATGGAAGTTATAACAAAAGTATGAAATATAGAATAGGCAGCACTAGAGGTAGTTTGAACTGTAAAATGATGAGACCTTGCCTTGGTATATGGATCAGTTATAACAAATTTAGTATAGAAGATAAGGAAATTGAATATAGAATAGGCAGCACTAGAGGTAGTTTGAACTGTAAAATGATGAGACCTTGCCTTGGTATATGGATCAGTTATAACAAATTTAGTATAGAAGATAAGGAAATTGAATATAGAATAGGCAGCACTAGAGGTAGTTTGAACTGTAAAATGATGAGACCTTGCCTTGGTATATGGATCAGTTATAACAAATTTAGTATAGAAGATAAGGAAATTGAATATAGAATAGGCTGCACTAGAGGTAGTTTGAACTGTAAAATGATGAGACCTTGCCTTGGTATATGGATCAGTTATAACAAATTTAGTATAGAAGATAAGGAAATTGAATATAGAATAGGCTGCACTAGAGGTAGTTTGAACTGTAAAATGATGAGACCTTGCCTTGGTATATGGATCAGTTATAACAAATTTAGTATAGAAGATAAAGGAAATTGAATATAGAATAGGCAGCACTAGAGGTAGTTTGAACTGTAAAAAATGATGAGACCTTGCCTTGATGTATGGATCAGTTATAACAAATTTAGTATAGAAGATAAGGAAATTGAATATAGAATAGGCAGCACTAGAGGTAGTTTGAACTGTAAAATGATGAGACCTTGCCTTGGTATATGGATCAGTTATAACAAATTTAGTATAGAAGATAAGGAAATTGAATATAGAATAGGCAGCACTAGAGGTAGTTTGAACTGTAAAATGATGAGACCTTGCCTTGGTATATGGATCAGTTATAACAAATTTAGTATAGAAGATAAGGAAATTGAATATAGAATAGGCTGCACTAGAGGTAGTTTGAACTGTAAAATGATGAGACCTTGCCTTGGTATATGGATCAGTTATAACAAATTTAGTATAGAAGATAAGGAAATTGAATATAGAATAGGCTGCACTAGAGGTAGTTTGAACTGTAAAATGATGAGACCTTGCCTTGGTATATGGATCAGTTATAACAAATTTAGTATAGAAGATAAGGAAATTGAATATAGAATAGGCTGCACTAGAGGTAGTTTGAACTGTAAAATGATGAGACCTTGCCTTGCCTTATGGATATATGGATCATTGAATTATACAAATTTAGTATAGAAGATAAGGAAATTGAATATAGAATAGGAAATTGCACTAGAGGTAGTTTGAACTGTAAAATGATGAGACCTTGCCTTGGTATATGGATCAGTTATAACAAATTTAGTATAGAAGATAAGGAAATTGAATATAGAATAGGCAGCACTAGAGGTAGTTTGAACTGTAAAATGATGAGACCTTGCCTTGATATATGGATCAGTTATAACAAATTTAGTATAGAAGATAAGGAAATTGAATATAGAATAGGCTGCACTAGAGGTAGTTTGAACTGTAAAATGATGAGACCTTGCCTTGAATATAGTATATGGATGTAAAAGTTATAATCCAAATTTAGTATAGAAGATAAGGAAATTGAATATAGAATAGGCAGCACTAGAGTAGTTTGAACTGTAAAATGATGAGACCTTGCCTTGGTATATGGATCAGTTATAACAAATTTAGTATAGAAGATAAGGAAATTGAATATAGAATAGGCTGCACTAGAGGTAGTTTGAACTGTAAAATGATGAGACCTTGCCTTGGTGTATGGATCAGTTATAACAAATTTAGTATAGAAGATAAGGAAATTGAATATAGGATAGGCAGCACTAGAGGTAGTTTGAACTGTAAAAATGATGAGACCTTGCTTTGGTATATGGATCAGTTATAACAAATTTAGTATAGAAGATAAGAAATTGAATATAGAATAGGCAGCACTAGAGGTAGTTTGAAGTGTAAAATGATGAGACCTTGCCTTGGTATATGGATCAGTTATAACAAATTTAGTATAGAAGATAAGGAAATTGAATATAGGATAGGCTGCACTAGAGGTAGTTTTGCCCAACTCTGCAAAGCCAAAACTTTAACCTGAAATCCCAACTAATTTTCTTAAATAGCCTCTTGAAAAGCCTACAGACTTCAAGTGAATGATGGCTGTAGGTTTTGGTGAGAACCATACTTCTTTAAGCTTTTGAACTGGGACTATACAATCCCAAATAAAGAATTATATCAAATAAGAGAAAACATTGCTTGAGGACTTGCATCAGCAGCCATAGCTAAAATTGATTTCACATTTAATGTGAAGAGGAAATAATAATATAATCAAGATGTTAACATTCCACAATACTTCAAATAAAAGGTTTGGAAAAAACACTGCAGATTTCTACAAAACCAAAACATTAACCAGAAATGCGAGTCATTTTCTGAAATAGTCTCATCAGATTAAAACTTTCAAATAGATGTCATGCATGGCACCAACCATTTCAGAAATACCTGAATTGGCAGCTGTATAGAACAACTGCTTTTTAACATCAATTGTTTAAAAATGGCTTTTATCAAGTGAAGCCTGATGTCAAAATGTTGACATTCCATACTACTTCAAATAAAAGGTTTGGAAAAAAAAAAAAACACTAATATTGGAAAGGCCAATAGCAGTGGACATGAGAAAGATATTTTCCTAAAAAAATTGTTTTACTAGAAAGATTTTATAAATTTTAGTTAGAAGTTGCACAGGCTGCTCAGTCAATGAATGCCAAATATTTTCTCATAAGAAACTGGCTAATATTACCATTATCATTATTAAGCTTTTAATTATATTTCTTTCATCTTATTTCTGTTGCTTATTTTTTTATTATTAGCAATCATTAATTTTGTAATAATTGAAAAAGGGAAATGATTTTTATTTTTATTTATATTTTTTTAGTTTAAAAGAATTGTAATATTAAGGGTCAATTTGCTGTCCTTTTTTAGATTTCAAGATATTTCTATAGAGGGGTACCCACAGAAAAAGTTTCTTTTGCTCTTGTTTTATTTTTTATGAAGTAATTCAAATTCTTTAAGATGTTTTCTTCCTGACTGTGTGGTTGGATGAAACCCCTCTCCACACTTTTGACTGTCTCCAGGAATGAAACCCATGTCCACCCTTTTGACTGACTTGCGGGATGACACCCATGTCCACTCTTTTGACTGCTTTGCTGGATGAAACCCATGTCCACCCATTTTAGTTGTCATGGAAAAATGATTGTATGTTAGAAATTCTGATATGATGCAAAAATTGATCAATTTCATGCTTTTGTGTTTGTTTAATTCAGCTGTCCATATATTTGATAACTTTTTAGTTTTTGATTCAGTCAAAATTTAAAGAATTATTTGAACTAGAAATGTGGTTCCATTGTATTGGATGATTTCACTTTCTACTATTTATAGAAATGAGTTTTGCTTAATGATATATAACACAACAGGTAAATAGGTAGTGTAGCTTTGGCAGTCATGTGACGCTGACAGAATTTTACATCATTTGACTGCAGAATGCTTGTTTAGGCCAAAACAATAGGGCATTTTATCTTCAACAGGATAATTTTCTTAGCCAAATGTAGTAAGTATATACCAAGAATATATGATTTTTTTAATCATTTCACCCCAAGCAAGGAGATAATGCCACTAAGATTCAAGGGGTTATGGGGAATGGAAGAGAATGAGTAGTATTTAGTCAGGAGAAAGGACAATAAAAGAACAGGGTTCAGGAAGAGAGGAGCTGGTATTTGGTATTGCATTTAGATATTTGAATATTGTAGGTGACAGGGAAACAACAACCCAGAAGGCAGTTTCACAAGTGAGAAGTGTGAGAAAAGAAACTATTAAAATAGAACGCATCCACATAGTTGTCAATCTAGCAGTAAGCTTAAGTTCTTGAAGCACCAAGGAGGAAAGCTCACCAGAACAATTGCCATGAAAATATTTGGAGGAAAGATAGAGGAAAGCCATGTTATGGAAGTGGGAAAGTGACTGAAGACAAGGTTCCAGGTCAGAATCAATGACATTACTGACCCTTCTTTAGATTTTGTCATGAACCTTGTGATATATAGAAGTACCAGATCAGATATAGCATCAATATTCAATGCACAGATGAATGGTAGATTTGTAAATGTGCAAAATGAATTCTGACGAGAAAAATCATGGACAAACTTCAGCAGCCGCATGAAAACTGTAGGCTCCTTCGGTAATGCTACACACATAGGAACCACTGTATTTTACAGAATGACAAAAATGAATATATAGGATTTATTTATGCAAGTTAATAATTTCCCAATAAAATTTGTATTAAATAACCAATGCTTGTATAATTTTACAGAATACATTTATATAATAAATATACTGTTATTTTCAGCCTGTATAAATGCTTATATTAAAAATACTTATGGCACTACTCATGGAAATAATTTTTGTATATTAGCATTCATTAGACCTTCATTTGTAGGTTAGCATTGTGACAGAGAGAGTCTGGGAAACACACACACACACACACACACACACACACACACACACACACACACGTATATTTTTTTTAGTGAAATTGGAGTGGATTTAAACAGCGAAATTAGATCAGAGCATTTTTGTTTACTGATGATGAAACCTGATCTAAAGCAGAAGTTGTACCCATTGAATCTGGGTCATCAGAAGACAAAGGAAATGGACGAAATAATTTTTATTGATAAAAACTAGGAATAGAGCTGAGTAAGCAAAGAGGACCTTTAGAATTCACATGATTTTGGTTGAAACAGCCATAATCCCATGATAATCGCATGCGAAGTAGTAGGGCCAAGGATCGGTTATGACCAGTCAGGTTTTTCTATATAAACGCGTAGTTATGCTGAAAAAGTGGCAGAGACAAGAGTTGGGCTAGAGACAGTGGAGAGATGAGTTGGAGACTCAAGAAGGAGAGAACTTGATGTCAGAGATCGGAACGAAGCATCCGCTAACATGTACTGTTGATATAAGTACCGCTGCTTCTGCTACCATGAATATTACTACTACTGTTACTACTGCTAAGGAGGAATGCCACTATAAACTCTAAGCTGCACACAGAAATCCTATTCCCCCATCGCAAGAGTCGTATATCATTCTGAGATGATTTAACAACAAGTTAATCATAACACACTCTCTGTCCAGAATCCAGTGTATGCATTTTTACATCAATTACTTTTCTTTTCTGTAACCCGTTTCTTTTCTATACTATTCTTTTCTGCTATATAAAAGACATTAACAATTCAATCATTGAATAGTTGTTTGTCCGGCTTTCTGCAGATATTAATTTTTTTTTTTTTTTTGCTGCATTCTAAATTTCTTAGAACAAACTCCCCAGCCATGTCTACGTCTTCAGTTGACTGTGAATGAATGGACATCACTTCTGCTTTCTGGATCAAACCAAACACAATGTGGGCAGGAAGTAGGATTAAACCAGTGGACTGGTCGAATAATCTACGGATGCTCAGGGCACCTACGGCCACTCCCTTAAGTTCGGTTAGGACCTAGTAGACACCTCAACCCAGAGAGTAAGACATCAGAGGTTGAGGGGCTGGGGCGAAATGTTAGAGCATTAATTAGATCTTCATTTGTAGGTTAGCATTCATTAGACCTTCATTTGTAGATTAGCATTCATTAGACATTCATTTGTAGATTAGTATTCATTTAGACCTTCATTTTCAGGTTAGCATTCATCAGATCTTCATTTGTAGATTAGCATTCATTAGGCATTCCTTAAGGAACAAAATGTGTCAGAATTGAAAATATTAAGTTTTCATTGTTTCAGTGTGGGGAGGGGTCCTGTTTATATTATTGATATAAAATAAATTCCTGATGTAAAATAGATTCCTGATTTTTTAAAGAGTTATATGTTTTTATTTACAAATGTTTGAACTTGTATTTGTGACACTGCTATATAGATAGTAAAACATACATTTTTCTTTTCTAAAAAAAACAATACATTTTAAATAAATAACAAATAGATATATACATTTTTACACATTGTAACTAAATGGTTGACCACTTGGGAACACCAGCTGCTGTAAGCTTGGATGTGTAGGTGGTGTAATGGATAAAGGCTCAGAATTGGAGATTGGGGAGCTGAGTTCTAATTCCAGTCAGGTTCATTATATTCATTTATGTACAAATAGTCTTGAGAAAGGTATGAATCCACCTCTTCTTCTCCCCACTATGGGTTAATTAGTAGAAATTATCAGTAAATCATTATTATCTCCACCAAATTCTTACAATCTAAAAATATTTTTTGGCTTTAAAATAACCTGCAAAAGGTTGATAAGCCATAAAACACAAATCAATTGTTACATCTTTTAATTTAAGAAAATATTTCAAAAACAAGAAACAGCAATTGTATTTCTGTCAAAATAGTGTTTTTAGATTTTTTTATCAGCTCTTTTTACAAAAAATATTTTTTTATCATTAACAATGAAACAGGTGCATATTTTAAACAAGCAGCCGTTCATCAGGTGAAACTTTTTTTTTTACATTCAAAAAATAAAAAATTTGTTTTAATTAAAGAGCAGATGGATTTATACCTCTTTTAATTAAAGAACAAAAATTTACATAAATAAAAGTATAATAAAATATACAAATATCATTGACAAAAGCACGATTTCAAACTTGACATTTGTAAATAAAAAGAAAGAACAGATCTTTTAGAAGCTAACATCAATTTGACAGTATATTCATATCATGAACAGGATCCCCCCCCTGTAAATTGATAAAAAAATCAATATTTTTTTTATTCTGACAAATGTCATGACTTGAAGAAGGTTTAATGAATGTTAATCTACAAAATAAGTTCTAATGAATGCTAACCTACAAATGAAGGTCTAATGAATGCTAATCTACAAAAAATTTTTCCCTGCAAAAAGGACAATAAAAGAACAAGTATCAGGAAGACAAAAGATGGCCATTGGTGTTACATTTAACTATTTGAAGATTGTAGTTGGCTGGGAAGCAAGAAATCAGAAGGGAGGTTTCAGAAGTGAGAAGCAAGAGAAAAGAAGCTATTACAATAGAATTTACGGTACCATCTAGCTAGTTCTATAGTAAAACAGTGTGATCTAGCTGCCAATCTAGGACAGGGGGCTGACACTATTTTTCAGACACTTTATTTTTTCAAGTTTTAGGTAGCACAGGCAGTCTGTACTGTTTTAGTGTAATGGCAATAACATTTAAAAACTGTTTCAATACTACAAATGGGAAAGCAGAACTCAAATTAGAAGTATTTTTATTTTTTTACAAATTTTCACATTACACAGGCAACAGTATTTTTCGAACATTGCAGAAACAATGCTAATAGTTTATGGCAGCACCCTTTTTTTCAATGACTTCTATCAGTCTATCTTCATAATGTTCGTACATATTGATAATAACGTCTCTTCATGTTTCTAGCAGTCTATTTTTAGCATCTTGCATGAGCTGCCACGGTTCAGCCTCTCTGGTTATTTCTGGCCTGTCGTAAACAAGCTCTGCAAACATTTCCCATATATTTTCAATTAAATTTAAGTCTGGACTTCTTGCAGGCCATTCCAGAGTAGTTATATTTGCTTCACACATTCAATTTTTCACTGATTTGGCCACATGGATGCTGCAGTTATCTTGCTGCAAAATAAAATTACTTCCCATTTCTTTTTCTATGAGTGGTAGAGCTCTCTTTTCCAAAAGTTCTCTGTAGCTCAAGCTATTTTGACGTCCTTTTAACTACTCGAGCCACAAGTTTCCATTCGGAAATACCATACCCCAAACCATGACTTCTCCTTCTCCCATCTGTCTCTTGTTGAGAATAACAGGTTCACCTTTTCTCGACCATGTACACCACCTGTCAGTTCCATTGAACTTAAAACGTTTTTCATCAGTAAATATCACTTTCTTGAAGTTGACATGGTTTGTTATCCATCTTTTGGTGCTTCCCAGCCTTGCCTCCTTGTGTTTTCTCATTAGTGTAATTCTTTTCTTGATTTTAGCATACTTAAGTCCAATTTCATGTAGCTTTCTTTGTACAGTTCGAACACTGATGTCAAGTTCACACTTCTTTACTTTCTTCGCTGTCACCTTTTCTCCAGATGATAACAACCTCATAACACTTCTCTTCATTCTTCTTTCTGTTCCCTTGGAAATTGTTTTTTTCTGTCCTCTCTTCTTCTTCCGCTCATAGTCTGTACTTAGCATGTATTCAACTATTGACTTCGGTAGCTTCATCTAAGTGGTGATCTTTCGGATGCTGAGCCCGTCTTCTCTCTTCTTTTGGACGCATTCTTCTTCAGGATTTTAATGTTTTCACAGTGAATGGTAAAGATACTCAAATGTAATGGCCAGAGTACAACTTACCTGCACAAAATTTGCATATTGTAGATGTTCAACGAGTAAATCATTAAACAAAAACAGAATTTGTGTCATGTCCGAAAAATAGTGTCACCTAAGTTGAAGTAAAAATAAAGAAAACATGAAACCAAAGACAAACCCATCAATCAATGTTCATACCATTAATGGACAGTTACTGCTGAACTACATACTCATCAACACAAAAGCTCTCAGCAGCAAAAAACACCTTTAAGCACACTTTTCAAAGTGTCCCAAAAATAGTGTCGGCCCCCTGTAGCATGCTTAAATTCATGGCACCAAGGTGGTAAGTTCAAAGAGCAATTGCCATGATAATATTTATAGAAAATATAGAGAGAAACCATGTTATGGTAGTGTGAAAGTGATTGAAGTCAAGATGCCAGGCCAGGATCGATAACATTGTAGATCCCTTTTTGAATTTTGTCAAGAATCTTGAGATAATTATTGATATTTATTTGTTTTAATTCAGGAATATAAGTTTGTGACGGTTTATAAGAAAGATAAGCTCAAGAGAGAAACATGATATTGTAAAGTTATTGAACGATGAGAATACAGTGTTGGAAAATGCAAAAACTTTGAATTACAATCCTAAGACGAAAAAGAAATTGGAAACATTGGCAAGACAAGAAAAAGAAAGAAAAATTATCTTAAAAAATGTCACAAAAAAAAGACATTTTGGAAAAATGATAAGAGTAATAAACAAGAAAAATGGTTTGAATAGAAAGAAAATATTTAAAAAAAACCCCCCAAAAACAGGGTGTGAATGTCAACAGAGAGAAAAGATGCAGAATATGAAGAACATTGGCTAAAAGCATGAAAAAAACCAAACTACCATATATTAGTAAACAAAGATGTGTAAGTTGAACAAAGAAATACATGAAAAACTGGTTTCTTAATAGTAGTTTTAATTGGATGGACCTGATGGCTTGGTTAGAAGTTGGGTAATTTATAAAAACCTTTAACCAATATGACTTATATCACAAAAAGGAGAGATGGAGCAATGTTTTGGGCTATTATTGTTGGCAGTAAAATTATAAATCACATCAAAGTTTATGGTTTCTAATTAAACACAGAGAATTATTTAAAGTTTGTCGACAAGACATGGATGGTATAGGTCATAACCAAGAAGCCTTAGATTTGTAGTTTTGCTTTGAGAATGAGAATATGTGATGCATTGATGAATAAAAAAAAACACAAGTTTTGAATTGCTTGAAGGACACAAACAAGAGAATAAATAAAATGAGATAAAAGTTTTTTTTATTCTATCAGGAAATTTTAGTGTAAAAACTGTTCAAGGACAGTTCGTAAAAGAGTAAATTTATGGTAAAGCCCACCCTGTATAAGGCCCGGGGGCCACTTGAGGTAGAGGGTTAAATTAAGAGGCAGTTTATGCAGGTAGAAGAGGAAAATAAAGGTTAATCCTAGACTTGAACAGGTTAAGATTGTAGTGAGCATGGAAACATCCTCTTTGCAGTTGGTTTCACAGAGCAGTGGTTTGTGGGAAGAAGCTGTTTTAATGGAACTTACTTTTCTCTATATTTTCGGTATGTGAGTGGTTTGCTGCAATGTGAGTGGCATGGCGGGTCCTAGCTGTGAAGGTTAGAATGGGTGGAAACAAGGAATGTAGTCTGTCGGAGCACTTTCCATGGAAGTAGTAATAGAGCAGTGAGATGCTTGCCACATACCACCTATGAGAGAGTGGTTGGAAGGTGGATAATAATCCATCACCCACAAGGGCCCAGATACAATTTTGGACTCTATTGACTCTCCAGGAGTGAGGACTGGGCAGCTCCCAACGAAATATGACAACAGTACTCCATTTTTGGCCTGATCCGGCTCTTCTAGAGGTAGAAGACAGCATGTGGAGTCAGGGATTAAAAAATGAGGGGGGGGTGTCTTATTTAAGCCATGCACATGTCCTTGAAGCTCTGAGTTTCACATACAACCTTGGTTTGCCAGTGGAGTATAAAAGACGGGCTAGTATCTTGGGATTTGCACTATGCATGTTTGAAAAAGGATTGCTGTTGTTGCTGCTAATAAGCTTCTAAATGCATACATGTCTGCAAAAACTGGTAGTAGTGTTTGCTACAAGCTAAAAAATATATTAATTCATGCAAAACAATGCTTTTTCCCATTTTTCAAAGCTAGCTGTTACCTCTCTTGCCAATAAAAAAAAACATATTTCAAAGACACCAAATTAATGTTATGCCTCCCTGCCAACTGAAAATTTTTTCCTTTTGATTTAAATTAAATTTAAATTTGAACAAAGTCATGACTCTTATCAAAAATATAGAAGGAGAAAGCCAGAAGATGGAGGTCACATTGGCAAGATCAAAATGAGACAAATATGGATGTCAAGTTGAGCAAGAAATCACCAATCAGTGGTTAGTGCCTTATAATACATATTTCTTGTGACAATTCAACTGTCATTTTAACCTTGAAGTCCCATGACAATATAGAAAAACTATTTTCCTGAAGAATTGTTTTAATTTCAACCAAAAGTAGCACTGGCTGCTCAGTCAATGAATGCGAACTGGAAAGAGCAATAACAGTTAGTGGACTTGAGAAACCTATTTTCCTGAAAAACTGTTTTAAGAGGAAAATTTTATGAATTTCAATTGACAGTAGTGTTGCCTGTTTACTAAATGAATGCTGAATGTTTCCTTATAACAAAACAGATAATATTACCATTACCATCTGCAGTAAAATTATAGCCTACAGTAGTGTGTGTTGGAGATAAAATTAGCCTATGTGAAGCTTCGAATTTGCACCTGAGCAGATTTCTTTAGAAAATAGTGTTTTATATATCAAATTTAGTAATCAATTAAAATAAAATTATTTATTATTTACTAATAATATTAAAATTATAATAAAATCAATATATTATTCATTATATTATAATTAATATTAACATATGACATGATTCATATTTTGCACTGTGTAACATGTATCCCTCCCCAGTACTCCACAAAAAAAAAACACTTCAAAGATTTTTTGCATGTTATAAGGCAGCTCAAGAAATGTTTGTTCTCATTGACTCAATGAGCCTCTCTATGGTTGATTCCATTATATACCAAATTTCATAAATGCCAGGAATTTTGTAGAATGTACAGCTAAGACATTGGTTTATATATTAAGAGATGCAAAAAACATGATGTAGAATTTATTTAAGAATGTCTAAAAACCTCTGTACAGAAACTTTTAAATAAATAGTATTTTTATGTTTCCTTAAAGTCATAACAGGAGTCAGCAGTTAAAACATTCAAAGATGCAAAAGGCAATTATCTCCCTTTTCACAGGATATCTTTAGGGGCCCTTCAGGATCACATAAGAGCTCATTGATGAAAATAGTTGCATCTTAGCTCATGATGGTGTGAAACATACATAGACACACATACACACACACATATATATATATTGGACATTGAGGTCAACATACAGCGATGACAGTCTGTTGCCATGGGTGTTGACCTCAATGTCCACTTTTATATCTATATATGATCTATCCTTGATATTGAGAAGTTTAACCCATAAATGTAGTATATGTTAAAACTATATTTATATCATATATATATATATATATATATATATATATATATATACATACATACATACATACATGCACTAGTGTCCAAAATTAAAGAAGAAAAATTAAAAAAAAAACTTTGATATCTCAAAAAGTATAAGTCCAATTTTTCTGAAATTTTCCCTAAATGTAGACAAATAGCATTTCAGTTCTGCTTTAAGTCTCCAAGTTATTTAGTATGATACAGAGAGAGCTATGATTCATTTAATTTTTTACACAAATATCAAGGGTCAAAAATTAAGGAACAAATCAAGAATATGTGAGAATAATGATTGTTTATCATTGCTATGTCATTTTCTAACATGGTGAACCAATGAAAAGTTGACAAGTCTCTTGGAGCTGATATTGTCAAACCACGAAAAGACAATCACACAGGTGACCAGATTGCTGAACAGTTTTAATTTTTGTTCCTTAATTTTGGATGCTATTATATCAGCACCCAGAGTGACAATCTGTTTCATGCTAAATGCAATCATCAGGCCTTGTGCGTTATCTTCTTGCTCGACTTTTTGTATATACAGGTCAGTGATGCATTGTGGATAGTCTATTGTATTATTCTGACAGTTACTTTGGTGGGCGTAGTTTGTTAATTTGTTTATTATTTACTTAGTTTAATTAGTTACTTATTTGTTTAGATTAATGTATTTTACTAGTTTTTGTTTATTTATCATTTTCCTTTATTCATGTTCGTTTTCAATTTTTAAGTAACATAGTAAAAATTTGTTTTTGTTTCTTCATTTTGAAATGAGTTCTGATCGCTTATTTAGTAGATTGTTTTGGTCTGGAAAGTAATGATGGCTATTTTTTCCTCCAGGCAGAGTTTACAGCTTTTGGATTGATTGTTGTAGGCTGATGTTCTTTTCCTTATTTTCCATGATATTTTTGGTGTAATTTGTTTTTTGTTTTTAATCTCTCTCATATCAATCTATCTATCTATCTATATATCTATCTATAGCTATATATATATATATATATATATATATATTATAATTTTTACATATGAACAAAAACAACTTGCTCACTACAAAGATGCATTTTTGTTTTGATGTGGCTGCATCTCAACTGATGAGAACCATAAATGTTTATGAACAATTCTATTTACAAGCAAGCCACTAATGGGAAAAATTATAGAGAGAAACACCTTAAAAGGAAATGGAGAAGGGTAAAGAAAAGGGAAAAAAGAGAAAGAAAGGAAAGAGGGTGACAGAGTAAGACACTAGTATTTGTTGATAGCAGTTTGGGCAGTGAAGGAATAAGGGCCTGACCCTAAAAGTTTAAAACATAGTGGGAGAGAAAAAATGATGAAGGAGAAAGGAGAAATAAGTATACTGGGGAAGGCCATGGTAGTAATTTTTTTACTGATAAAGGGTTGGAGATCTTAAAGCAAAACCAGAGCTAAATTATGCAAATTTATGCTTAAGTTTCTGTTATTTGTTCTGGAATAAACGTAGCTTGTAAATTAATAAATGGTCGTTTAAGTGGAATTAATAAGTCTAATTAATAAATGGTCATTTAAGTGGAAAATTTTTTGGTATGTTAGATACACAAGTTATTTGGGGTTTTTACAATAAATTTTAGTTCAGAGTTTAAGATATAAGTAAAAAAGACATAAAGTATGGAATATTAATATAAATTTTTTATAAACAAATTCTGACCTATTTCCAAACTATAACTTATAAATATGGATATAAATCGATTTATCTGATACTGTTGCTAGTATTATATATGTGGAGAAGCAATTTAGAATCATAATCTATGATAGATCAGTAGAAAAGTGTATAAGAAGGTAGAAAATATATAAAGGAGGTGAGTTATAAGTTTAAAACTTAAGCAAGATGTTAGATCTTTAATGTGCCTACAAAAACTATATAGTTTTTAACCTCTCTCTTTATATATATATATATATATATATATATATATATATATAGTTATTTTCTAAGTGTATCTTAGCACAAGTAGCACAAGACCGAAAGTATGGGGCACCTAGTGAGGATTCAACTGACTTTTCAGTCATAACTGATCTAGCAAGACAAGCTTGCTAACCATTACACCATGCCAAGGTATCATATATATATATATATAGAGAGAGAGAGGACCAGGGGGTGAAGATGTAAAGAAAACATGCATTTATACTTCCTGCTAGAAGGTCCAGCTACAATAGAATGTTGACTTGGATTAAGTCCAACTGAAGATAAGGAAGACAAACAAACAAGACCGATATATATAAACAAATATATTTATTAAACAAAACATTTACAAAGCACATAAACGGTTAACATTGTTATTGTGTGTGTGCGTGTGTGTGAATGTTCGTATTTTGGTGAATGTTCATACGTACGTGAATGTTGGTAATGTTCTTTAATGTCTGACCGCAAGGTCAAGACAATAATTCTCTGGGACTACATTTTGCAGCAAGAATAGAGAAAAAAGAGAGGAAGAGGCAAAATTGTGTTTGTTTTTATAGATAATGTAATCACGTGACAGCATCACAGTGCTTTGGCGGGAAACTTGACTTAGTCACACGCTGGAAAAATATATTTTGCATGGGTGGATTGCAACGCCTATTTGTGTGTTTATTGACCAATTAGAAGCTGATATTTCCTGAAATACTAATTTCCTAAATAATTTCCTGAATTTACTAAGCTAAGAAGGTTCTTGGGATCTGATTCTCCCAAAAGTGCACAAAATCTACTATATGAAAATATAGCGATTTCAAAATTGTCGCATAAGATAACAGCGTTGATTTCTATCCAATGAATGCTTGTTATTAAAATTTGAATTTGCGTAAGTATGTATGTATGTGTGTGATGATGATGATCATCACATATATATATATATATAATATAGTATCTTTGTATGACTTACATTTGTATAGTTCAATGTTCTATATAAAATGTTTTCATGTTTAATTCATTTTTGGAATTAATTCTCTCAGTTATTCTAGTCCTTCCTTCCTTCCACTTTACTAAAGAGTTAGTATATCATGGATATAATAATGCCTATAGTGGACCTTGTAGAGTGGGGAAGACCAATATATTTTCCTTCTTTCTTCCAAACATCTCCCTAACATGAATTCAATGCATCCTCGCTAAACCTTTCCCATTCAGAGTCATCTTCATATATAGTATTGACTGATAAGTTCAAAGGGTCAACAGATTCAAAAAGGGGGAAAAGGTATGATACAAGTCTCCTTCCTCAGTTAAAAAGAAATGAAATTTTTGTTTTTGAAATGTTTGGCACATCTTTTGAGTTTTTCATTAAAAAGAAAATCAAGCCTTCCCGTTACTATCAGCAGACAACTTTTTCCTCTTTCTCCCTTTTTTTCATCGTTATCCTTGATTTGCCTAGCTCTCTTATCACTACTCTTGCCAGGAGCATTTTTGAGATGGGTGGGGACATCATTACTCTCATCACCTTCCACTGTTTGCCACATTCGCTTTCTTGTTTGATCCAATCAGTTTCTTTTTCAAGTTCTTAAAACCTGCTTTTATGGTCAGTGTGCACACATACTCATACAAAAATACATACACCTACATAGATAATCAAAATGAAGGGTGTGTATCGATGAGTGGGGTGCTCTGTGGTTGAAATAGTTTAGTTATCTTTCACAATTGCATCAATCATTTTGGTATAACTCCAGATAAGTCTTTATTCTGATTATCTCTTGATGTTTGGTGCAACACAGTCTTACTCCTCCAAAAACAACTCCCATTCCCCTCTCACCATCCACACACATACTTATGTCAGGCAAAGCTAAATTTATTAAATTTTTGTATGGTTGAAGTTAGATTTATACATATTTCATGTTGTATTCATATGCAAATCTCTACCATATAAATAGCCATTGACTAGCAGCATGGCCCGGCGTTGCCCGTGCTTGATTCAAAAATCGTACGACTCATACAGCAATTGCTATCACTTGACTTAAAATATTTTTGCCCTTCCTTGCCTTTAAAGGAGTGCCCTTTGCCGTGCTGATGTTGCTACATGCCTATCTCATACTGCGAATTTTTTCTAAGCTCTATACTAAACATTAAATCTGTTACAAAAAAGAACTAAACAAAATGAACACAAAACAATCAGCTTTAAAAATGGATTCGTAACTGGAAAAACCGAATGAAAAAAGAATGTTAACAACAAATACTTTTTCACACCCAACCCAGTTCTGCGGAATCAGAATCAACGTTGAGTTTAAGCAAGTGAATGAGCCAATTGGAGTAAAGTGCCATGCAGATTTAAATTTTTCCCACTTGTGATGAATGCAGCTATCGATTGTTTTTGCATGCTAGCATGCTAGTTAACATTCATGTCAGTCAGCTGTTGGCTCTCACGCTGGCCAATAGAATCTTCCTGCCTATTCGTGGCAGCCAGCTATTGGCTCTCACCCTGGCCAGTAGAAAATGGCTTCAAACTACATGAAAACTGCCATAGAAGCATGAAAAAAATTGATTATTTCCACTATTGATGGGAGTTGGGAAATGCAAAGTTGGTCTTGGCCTTTCCGCTAATTTGGAGCATGTGCATGTAAATTTTGGTGCAAATCCGTCGAAAATTGCGGCTGTGCATTCGTTACACACACACACACATCCTGCCTTTTATAGATGGGTTAAAATTAATCCTGACATTGAAGACTAAACTACTAGAGAAAAAGTGGTGAATACTTCTAGCTAATTATAGCTTACAACATTCTATTCCCTACTAATTTATTTGCTTCAGATGGACAGGGAACTAAAACCTAAAATTCTGGATCTAGATAGCAAGACCCCTGGGGCAGAGAAAATATGGAATCATTGGTACCAAACATTTTTAAACTTCCTGAAGCATACTGAGGGTGAGGAGTTGGATATTCTTATAAATTACATGTCATCTGATGTATACGACCTGTTCAGCAAATGTACAAACTTTGAAGAAGCTATTAACATTCTAAAGAGATCATTCATCCAAGAAAAAGTGAGATATATGCCAGGCATTTACTTATAACCAGAACTCAACAGGCTGGAGAAACTTTGGATCAATATCTTCAAGCATTGCACGTTCTGGCAAAGGACTGTAAATTCAATGATGTTACCGTTCAAGTTTACAAAGAGGAAGCTATTTGAGATGCCTTTATTTCTGGGTTATCTGCACTGCCTATTCGGCAGAGACATCTTGAAAACAAAATGCTCACCCTCACAGAATTTGGAAATCAAGCACAAAGTGTGGAAAGGGCAATCCTAAATTTTGAAATCTATTCTGCTGATACCCCAACCAGTTTTCAAATGGCATCATTATCGGAACTCCAGACTAATGCCTTGACTTCTCAGCAAGAGGAAAATCAAAAGGAGGAGGACTCTTGAACATTCGCTGCTAGCAAATCCCTTTTTAAAGAAAGGTGCTTTTTCTGCAGTGACACTAGGCACAGTAGAAGTAAGTGTCCGGCTAAAGGAATGAATTGCTACAATTGCAAGAAGGAAGGTCATTTCATGAAGTTTGCTGTTAGAAAGCTAATAAGTTTTCTGTTGCATTATCTATTATAGCCAAACACTGGGCTCCAGAATGTTTCAAAAGCCATCGTTAAATGTCTCGTGAACAAAAAAAAATTTACCACGCTAGTAGATTCAGGAAGTAGTAATAGTTTTATTGACACAAGGTAGCTCAGTTTATGGGTTTGGACATTAGGCCTACTAACTCTACCATCAACATGGCTTCACCTGACTTGTTATTAAAACCTGTAGAAAAATGCAAAGCAAATCTTATGGTGGATAAAGAAAATAATAAAAACTTTAATTTATACTTAATAAATAATTTATGTGCTGATACGATCCTTGGACAAGTCTTTCAAGGCTTGCACAAAACAATAGAAATTTGATATGAGGGTGACAGACCACCTCTAAAACTGTGGGGACAAGCTAGCAAGAGGATCTCACCTCCTCCTCTGAAAATCTGTTGCCTGACTGTAGACCTATAACTGAAATCCCAACCATACTCTAGAGAAGTGCAGGCATTTATAAGGAAGAAAATAAAAATTCAGAAATCAGTAGATCTCTGTGAAAACTGCTAGTAGTGGTAAGTTAGGATGCGAAAGGAAACAAAAGGTTAGTCACAGATTATTCACAAACATTAAATCATTTTGCCTTAAAAGTTGACTAACCTCTACCTAAGACTACCTACCTATATATATATATATATATATATATATATATATATATATATATATATATATATATATTTTAATTTTTGATTGATTTTCTGGAAACATGCACAATAGTTGGAATGGATGGTGAGTATTTACAGATCAAGAACATAATAAATTAATAAAAATGAGAGAGAGAGAGAGACCCACAAAAAATATTTTAACCAAAAATGTCTTTTAAATAGAAAAAATAATAAGTTTTTCACAAATTAGGATGATATGAAGATAGTTTTGCTCAAAAATTTCTGAACATGATAAATCAGATTTTGAGATCATTCTGTTCTGCATGCATGGTAGTACATCCTAACCAGTGCAGTTTTCTGTGTATTAAAACAGTGGAGCACTGTAATATATATTATATATATATATATATATATATATATATATATATATATATATATTTCGTATATATATATATATATATATATTAAACATATATATATATATATATATTTATTTTATATATATATATATATATATATTTATTCCGATCATATATATATATATATATTTATTTCGTATATATATATATATATATTTATATATATATATATATATATATATATATATATTACTATATATATATATATATTTATTTATATATCTCATATATATATATATATATATTATATATATATATATATATATATATATATATATATATATATATATATTTTTGGATATATATATATATATATATATATATTTATTTTAGACATATATATATATATATATATATATTTTGTATGTATGTATTATATATATATATATATATATATATATATATATTTCATATATATATATATATATATATATATATATATATATATATATATATATTAGAAGAATGCAATATATATATATTATATATATATATTGTATATATATATATATATAAATATATATATATATATATATGAAATATATATATATGACATTACAATGGATCACTAGGACTCAGTTGAGTCTTCTGACCTACAGGTTTTTTTTATATCATACCATCTCACAGCATAACATGAAATTAATATTACTGACATTGGTTTATACAGAGACTTATAGAGAACTCTAATAACTTTAAAATCGATAAATTTAGAAAGATATTATATAAAGAATTTAAGTGCCTGAATTTAAAAATTATGGTGAGCCCTAAATTGAAAAAAGTTAACTTCCTTGATATAACATTAGATTTAATGAAAAATCTATACATACCTTATAAAAAAGACAATACTAATCCTTTGTATATACACCCTACATCTATAATCAATCATATACCTTTATCTATCATAAAAAGAATAAGTACTGGTATACATCTCCATACAACCAAATGTTAAAGAATAAATTAGGACAAAAATTCCCCGCGTTAATCGTTAAACATTTTCCTAAAGATAAGTGTTTATTCCAAATATTAGCATTATGTTTCTTAATAATTTTGTCTAAGTTTTCTGTACAGCTGTAACTAAATTCTAGTGTATTTTTATTGAAAATAGTACTTAGACCAAAACCAAAGAAATTCAGACAATATAAAAATAAAAAGAGATAAACAAAAATTATGTAACTGTAGAAATCCTCATAACTGTCCTCTACAAAATAAATGTTGCACGGAATCATTAGCATACCAATGCAATATCTCATCTATTGAGTATCCCGAAAACATAAAAATCTATATAGGTTGCACAAACCATGAGTTCAAAAAAAGATTCAATCAACATCAAAGTTCATTTAAGATAAATAAATACCAAAATCAGACGTCCCTATTGAAATATTTCTAGCACTTAAAAGAAACCAATAAAACACCAACAATAAAATGGAAATTATTAAGAAAAGCTAGAATATGTAGGTCATTAAATGACTGATGTTCTTTGTGCATACATGAGAAACTATATATTACTAGGTTTATAAAAAATAAAAATTTACTGAATCACAGACATGAAATAGCTATTCTTTGTCGACATTGTCAAAAATTTTTCCCAAATAATATTTAAAAAAAACGCATAGCTGGTAATATACATACTTGTATTTGATATGTAATAATAATTTTTGAAAGATTTAAGTAATTCTATTACATTTATTTGTTTAAAAAAGGATTATAATCTATTAGTAATGAAAAGTAAATAATAAAATAATATTTTAAAATTGTAGTTCAATACAATGTATTCTAATCCAAACACCACTTTTAGAAAGAATCTATATGTATACAAGTATGAATTTAACGAATAAAATGCCAAAAAAACTTTTTGCCATAGATAAAAAAAACAGACGACATGCATTGAACGGATGTGAAAATTCTTTGAAAAAAGACACCACTACCCGACCTAGACTTAACCTCTTTTTCAAACATAACTCATAATTGATACAATAATAGTTAATAAAAAAAAAATGCTCCTGTTTAAATGATTGGATTTCTCTGTATCCTCAGAAATAAAAATTATGGAAGTATATGCTATTAAAACACAGTAAATTTCAAAATAAATTATTCCAAAATTCACTTGAAGATGAAACAGAACTAATGCTTTTAATTTAATTATATAATTCAATTTGAAGTTTTTAGTTTTTAATTTTGAAACATGGTAATTCCTGTGTAGCGAGGAAACCATATTTTTAAATCAGTTAATTTATAATATTTATGCTCTGTAAATTTACATTGAGCACTGTTTTGTAGAAATAAAAATATTAATAAGAACACCGGATTATACATCTTACTGTTCTTTCTTTTTTTACTATAATATATAAATGAAATATATATATATTTTATTATATATATATATATCTTTCATATATATATATATATATATCTTTCATAATATATATATATATATATATTTTCATAATATATATATATATATATATCTTTCATAATATATATATATCTTTCATATATATATATATATATATATCTTATATATATATATATATATCTTTCATTTTCATATATATATATATATATATATATATATATATATATATATATATATATATATATATAATATATATATATATATATATATATATATCTTTCATAATATATATATATATATATATATATATCTTTCATAATATATATATATATATATATATATATATATCTTTCATAATATATATATATATATATATATATATTTCTTATATTATATATATATATATATATATATATATATATATATCTTATATATATATATATATATATATATATATATATATATATATATATATTTCATATATATATATATATATATATATATATATATATATATATATATATATCTTTCATAATATATATATCTTTCATAATATATATATATACACAAGGTGCAAGTGCTATTTGAGGACATTTTTAGTATGTTAAATAAACAGAAATATCTTAGCAAACAATGCATATATTTCATTCAAATTGACACAAATATCCTTCATGATACTTTATCTAATTATTCTATGAAACCACCTTTGGCTTCAAAGACTGCTTCTATTTGGGCTCAAAACCATCACAGTAGCCGGATATTTGGTGTGCATTACCCTGGGTATTCC
This sequence comes from Acanthosepion pharaonis, assembly GCA_903632075.3. Classification (NCBI taxonomy): domain Eukaryota; kingdom Metazoa; phylum Mollusca; class Cephalopoda; order Sepiida; family Sepiidae; genus Acanthosepion; species Acanthosepion pharaonis. The sequence continues at coordinate 1,239,261 of CAHIKZ030000462.1, forward strand.
AGTAGGATATGCACTTAACCACCTGTTATTCTGTCTGTTTTTTGATCTTGGTCAAAGTTTTTTTCATCAGAGAAAAACCAAAGTATGTCATGTTTGTGGGGATTTTTCACTTTGTTCAGCAACCGTTTTGAACGCATGAGACAGTTTTCCTGTGTCTTTACCAATATGAATTGGCCTTTTCTCATTACATATATATATGATATATATTTCATATTATGTATATATTATATATATAAGATATATATATATGTATTTATATTTCATATTTTCATATATATATATATATGTGTGAAATGTATATCTCATATGAAACATATATTTCGTGTGTTATTGATGATGCTACTGGATAATAGGTCCACATAGCAAATAGTAGCTTGCTTACAAACTAATATTCAATTTGATTAATGGAAACTTCTAGGAGTTTCCTGAATATTTGTGAAATGATCTACCAAATTTCCATAATGGAACCAGATATTTAATCACAAGATTGACTCTTAATGTCATTTAAGCAGCCATATTATCATGAAGCATTTTTTGTAGATGTCTTCATCACAAGTCTTCCTACCCACTATTTCAATCTGTACAAATTTACTTCTCAAAGATCATGATGGTCAATGTCATTAAAGCAACCATAATGCCAGGAAACCTTTTTTTGTAGAAGGCTTCTGATCACCCTTTTTTCTCATCTTCTATTTCAATATGTGCAAATTCCCAAAGAATGTGATTGCCAACATCATTAAAGCAATGAAATTGGCAGGAAGCTTTTTTTTTGTACAGGATATCGTCTTCACAAGGCTTCTGATCACTCTTTCTGATCTTCTGTTTCAGTGTAAAATAATTCAATTCCGTCACACTTGGTTTAGCAATATCAGGAAAGTACAAGTCTCTTAAATTGGTAGAATCTAATTTACAAACTTTACTCTAGTCACATGGTCAACACTCTTGGATACTCACCTATGAAAATGGTGAGATTGGGTATTTCTATTGACTCATCAGTTAGTCTTTACTCTCAGTTGAAATTTATAAAATCTTTCTCTTAAAAATCAGTTTTTTCAAATTCACTGTTATTGCTCTTTTGAGTAGTGATGAGAGTTTCCTTCTTAACCTTTTGTTTAGGTCTGAAGAAGATGCTTGAAGCAACAGAAATGTCGTTCTACAGAAGGATTTTGAACATGAGAGAAACAACAATGTCTTAGAGAAAACAGAGACAAAAAAGGAAACTTATACTTAACATCAGGAAGAGACAATTGAAATTTTTCAGGCACATAGTGAGGAAAGAAGGCTTGGAAAATCTGATATTCACAGGACAGATTGAAGGCAAGAGTGACAGAGAACAATGCATTACCTACTTGGTGAGCTTGAATAAATGTATAACAGAACATGGTTTAGGACAAATAAGAAGCAGAAAAAATTTATTATGTGCTACAAAAGACAGGAAATTATAGAGAGCCATGATTGCCTATATCTCGAAGGGACATGGCACATAGAAGAAGATGTGTTGATTGTCAACATTTTGCTTATGCCATTATTTTCTCTTTGATTTTATATGTGCTTTCCATTTTAGGCATTACTGCTTCTGGAAGTCTTCAAGTGATGTGTTTTTATTTGTTATTTGGTAAATTCTTTGTGAGTTAGTAGCACCAATTCATATGACTTGATGAATGATTGTCGTTTATAAGATTTAGAGTATTCATTTGCTTGAAGCCATTTATAATCATGATTTGAGAAAATAGTTGTATATAGCTAAGAATTTGGACATTTTCTGAACTGAGTTTGATGTTAAGTATGACAACCACTTGAAAGTTTAGATTTGATAACACTTAAATCTAAACTCTTGTGTTGCTGATGTACATGATGTGAGTTCTTAGAATAATATTTTGGTTTTTTACCATCTTGTGGTGAAGACGAAAACTACTCTTGGTACCACCTATTCTATGTTCAATTTCCTTATGTTCTGTACTAAATTTGTTATAACTGATAGGTATAGGCAGCAAGAAATTTTGCTTTTATTTTGTTTTGTGAAAACAAAGTATGCTGTGTACAAAAAGCATGAAGAAATTAGTATCTCTCTATATTTCTGAGATGAGGTATTATGTACACTATTTACATTATTCGGACTATTGTCGTCATCTTTTCCGTCATATTTATTACAATGTTTTGGCCGTTGTATGCTCCGGCCTTTTTCAGGCGGTTGGAGTGTCAAACTGAACCCATTATTTTGCTCACTGGAGCAGACTGTTTTAGTTCCACGTGCCATGTTTAATGGATGTCAGTTATCAGTTATCTCCTGTTAATTCCCCTCTTCAAGTTTTCCACTGCCTTAACTGGGTATTGAACCCACACTCTTTGGGTCACTGGATCTAACCAACTCATTTATCCACTGTGTCATGCCTTGAGTGAAATAAAGAGTTCAGTTTGACATTCCAACCACCTGAAGAAGGCTGGAGCATACAACGTCCTAAACGTTGTAATAAATATGGTGATAAAGATGAGGACAATAGTCTGAATAATGTAAATAATGAAGAAATTAATATCAAATTTTCTTTGTTTTGAATTGAATCCTGTAATGACTGCCAAACAATTTCCACTCCCCAATTTATAGGTAGAAGGTCATAAATGCATGCTGGGATTTATTCCCAGCCAATAAAATAGGCAAGTTCTCATTTTTATATGACTCTGTTCCAGTCTGTCTTGTCTTGAAGTCAGAATGCTACATTTGTTTATCCAAATTTACTCTTGTTTGTCAACCCCAATTCTTAGTTTGTGACCTTTTTGCCGTATTACTGTTACGTTATTACTGTTAATTTGTCTTGAATATATTGTTTGCTTGCTTTATATTTTTTTTTGCACTGTTCTTTTCTATTTCTTGTTGTTGCTTATTCCAAACTTTGTCAATTCTGTTTGTTGGGCAGTTCTACCATTTATTTACATTAAACGATAGACACTCACTCTACACTTTGTAATTCTAAATCAGTTTTCTTGCTTTTCATTATGTATTGTTGCTTTATTATATATTCTTATTCTATGTTATGTATTTCTATACATTCTCAAAATTTCCAGAAAATATAAATCACAATCTTTTAAAATGAATCCTTTTTTCCTGAGCAATGCCAGGTACTCATGCTGTTTAATATATAAGAACACAGAGCTTAGTGAACTGGTTTATCAAACCACTTGCAACTTGAGGTCAATTCTTATTGACAGCTCAAGGTCTTCCTCAAATAACTAACAATACTTTATCCTGGCAGCATTGTTGTTGCCTGACACTAGTGTTTTGTTTTGGTCACAACAAGACAACACCTATCACCTATCACCTCTTTTGCTACTTTTTGAACCTGATAGTCAAGTAGTTCTCTCTCAGGAGTTCTTTCCAATGGTAAACACTTTTTAGGGACTTGATTTCATCAAGGACATTTGAATTTATACCATTTTAACAGTTAAGTAGTTGAAATCATACTGTGAAACTCCAAAAAGAAATATTATATCAAAACTTCATTGTACTTCAAGACTTGTGTGTGTGTGTGTGTGTGTGTATATATATATATATATATATATGTGTGTGTGTGTGTGTGCATATGTATATATATATATATATACATATATATATATATATAAATAAAATAAAATGAATAAATATAGATAACCTGTCCTTCACCAAAAACGTCCAAACTAATATCGGAAAAATTTTTTTGAATTTAATCCATAAGCACTTCAGTCATTCCCCAACACTAAATAAGGTTTTTGACAAAAACAATTTCAAAGTTAGCTACGGTTGTGCCAAAAACATCAGCAAGTATATAGCACAGCACAACTGTTCCATTCTAAACAAACACTTCAATAACCTTCAAAACAACAACATCCCCACAACTAATAATTGCAACTGCAGAAAAAAACAAACCCATATTAACATTTAAGATTAAACATAAGGTTGGAAATAAAAATAATGATTTCTAATTTAGAGAGACACTGGTGTTATCAAAAGGAACAAACAAGAAAAAAGTGTTTGGAAATCAAGGATGGAGTACCTATTTTTTTTTTTTTTTCATGAAAATCATTGATTAATAATATTATTAATATTAATATAAATCCACTTAATAAAAGTAGTGATATCAATAATAATAAAAATAAAGTACAAAATAAAAATAATACATAACAATGAAAATAAGATAAAATAAAAGCAATATAAATAGGAACATATAAATATGTAAATAAATAGAGCAAATAAAATTAGACTACAATTCATTTAAGTAATTTAACAACAATAATAATCCACCCAACAATAAAATATCTCGTGATAACTAGAAATATTAAAAAAACAGTTTTCACCCCAAAAGGTATCAACACTTGAAAATTATGTTGGCATGAAACTCAGAGTTGTGCAATCAATGTAACATATTATGTATATTTTTTAATATATATATATATATATATATATATATATATATAGTAGAGTTTGACACTATTTCAGAATAATGCAGCTCTCCATAAAGATCAAACTCAATATATAATATTAGATTGAGTTTATTTTGTAGCCATTTCCCTACAAGAAAACATTTGGCTTTCATTGACTGAGGAGCCAGTACTGTTTTTTGTTGAAATTTATAAAAACTTTCTCTTAAAATAATTTTTCAGGAAAATAGGTTTCTTAAGTCCACTAACTGTTATTGCTCTTTCTACTCGGCATTCATTGATCGAGCAGCCAGTGCTACTTTTGGTTGAAATTTATAAAATCTTTCTCTTAAAATAATTTTTTTGGGAAAATAGGTTTCTCAAGTCCAGTAGTAGTTATTTCATTTTCTAATATTTTTGAAGGTTTCCTTTTGTTTGAAGTAATGTGGAAGGTCATTATCTTGATTGAGTCATTATTTTCTCTTCGAGTTACATGTGCTGTCTATTTTAGTTGTTGCTGCTGTTGGTAGTCCTTAAGTGATGTGGCTTCTGTCATTTGGTTAATTTTTTGTTTGTGATTCTGTAGTGGTAGTCCATGAGGTTCAAAGAAGTATTGTCTTTGCCAAGACCCCCAGGTTTCACTTTATAAAAGCCATTTTTAAACAATTGATCTTAAGAAGCAGTTGTTCTATACAGCTGCCAGTTTAGCTATTTCTGAAATGGTTGGTAACATGCATAACATCTATTTGAAAGTTTTGATCTGATGAGACTATTTAGGTACATGACTTACATTTTCTGATTAATGTTTTGGTTTTGTAGCAATTTGTGGTGTTGGGAGTAACTATCTCTGGTACAGCCTATTCTATGTTCAATTTCCTTATCTCCTGTACTAAATTTGTTATAACTGATCTATATGCCAAGGTAGTTGAAGTGTTTAACATTTACTAATTCCACATCCTAAATTTTTAATAAATGTGTGAGTGTGTATATATATATTAACAATAAAATTATTGGTAATCCGTATGTAATTTCCAAGAGGATATAAATCTGTTGAGAGCTCTATGTCAAAGACAGAGCAATAATTATTATATAATTAAAAACAAACACAAACACTTAAAATACCATAGGTGATATATATTTCATTGAAGTCAATAAAATAAAAAACAGTTTCAAATCTTCAGACCTGTAAACCAAATGTAAATGTAAAAATCCACTCCAGGTTTAAAAATTAAGAATAGTGATTTCATATTGAGAGAATAGAAGAAAGAATGATGTAAATTTATTATCATGTAGGAAGGTGGGGAAGGAAATGGTGTGCATACATGAGTTATATATATATATATATATATATATATATATGAGGCCTGATCAAAAAGTATTGGGTCTGTTGCTATGGGAACAGAGATAAAGTATACAAAGTGAAGCCCCTTGCCACAAATAGATCTTGAACTCTATCATGCATGCACACTATATTATAATGTTCTCACGCATCTTTGTTGTTTATATCAGTACTTGAAATGAAAATCATCTCACCACACCACAGAGATTCCATCTGTTACCATGGCATGTACAGCAGTTTTTGGCCAAGTACAACATTCCCCAGGTCCGACAACCACTATATTCTCCAAACCTTGCCTCATGCAACATTTTCCTCTTTCCAAAAATCAAATTCCACTTGAAAGGAAGATGATTTCAAGACATTGAGGAAATACAAGAGAATATGACAAGGTAGCTGTTCACTATCTCAAAAAAAGGAGTTCCAGGAATGCTCGCATCAATGGAACCAATGCTGGACAAAGTGTGTGTCTTCACAAGAGGCCTACTTCAAAGGAGATGAAATGCAGAATTGATATGTGTTGTAGTTTTATTTTTATAGCTACAGTCCCAATATTTTTTGATTAGCTCTTATGTAGGCACCTCCAAAGATTTGCTAAAAAATGAGCATAAATGAAGAAAAAATACCAAGTTTTATTGTTAAAATCTTTCTTATTATTATGAGAAAAGACTAAAGATTTTTGATGTAAAAATTATTTTTTGAAACCTTCAAAATTTTGGTTAAAAAAAATGGTGATATAAATTAGTACAGGAAATTTTAGTATGTTTATGCAGTGAAAAACATTGATTTGGAAATTATTGCAAAATCAGATAATTGTCAAATTGTAATGAAACTTTCAGGTCTTATTCACAAATGAATGAAATTATTTTAGAAACGTTTCCTTTTTAGAAAATCTTGGTAAAAATGTTTTTTTTGCATCTGTTACCCCCCCACTTATTTAATTTTATGAAATTCCAGAAATTCTTTTTTGTAGTTCTTTTTGTTTATAAAAGTTATGATGACAAATCCTGAGAGAATCATCAAATTTTATATCAAACAGGACCCCCAGTTTTAGAAAATCTGCTATGAATTGTAAAATAAAACTGCAATAAAACTAAGGCAATTTACATTATTTACACTATCGTCCTCATCTTTCTTGCCATGTTTATTACGTTTCGGCTGTTGTACGCCATGTTTAATGGATGTCAGTTATCATTTATCTCCTGTTAATTTCCCTCTTCAAGTTCTCCACTGCCTTAACTGGGTATTGAACTCATACTCTTTGGGTCTTGTCACTGGATCTAACCAACGCCTTTATCCACTTTACCATGTGTCCTTGAGTTCAATATCCAGTTAAGGCAGTGGAGAACTTTTAGAGGGAAATTAACAGGAGATAATTGATAACTGACATCCATTAAACATGGCACATGGAAATAGAACAGTCTATCCCAGTGAACGAAATAAAGGGTTAAGTTCGACATTCCAACCACCTGAAGAAGGCTGGAGCGTACAACGGCCGAAACTTAATAAATATGGCAACAAAGATGAGGGCAATAGTCTGACTAATGTAAATAATGTACATACTACCACATCTCAGAAATATAGACAGATACTAAGGCAATTTAATTAGAAAATCTTTTAATTGCTTTTATGAATAAAATATATTATGGACAACTTTTTTTCAATGAATAATGAATTTTTGTAAGAATTGTTTGAATTTTTTAAAAAATTTAATTAGAATAATTTATAAAATTTTAAATCAAAGTACCTAAAATTCAATAAAATATTAGAATGTTTAAAATGTTTAATATTACTGGATACTTAAAATATATATGGAAAAGGTGTTTACAATGTAACTGTCATGTAAATTTATTACAATTATCTGTCCCTTAACTAAATTTTCAAAACATTAAGCTATCAATAGATCTGTCAAGACCTCATAAAAACAGCTGCCTCTATGTTATAAAATGTTTTCTGCAATATTTTAAATTAAAATTAACTAGTATTTGTTTCAATTCAGATTAATTAATCTTTATATCAGCTAATTTTTCTCAAATAACATTTCAGAAAAGTATAGGGGGTAATGGATAGCGGCTCAGCTTGAGGAATCAGAAAGCCAAGTTCAGATTCCAGTCAAATCCATTACATTCACTTACATGCTAATACCCTTGAGAAAGGTATGAATTCTCTTCTTCTCCCTTCAGCTATGGGTAAATAGCAGGACAGAACAGGTTCTATAGCTTTGGATGGCAACCGGTCTACTGCAGAAAGAAATGGCAACTTACCGCGGGGGAAAAAAAAATCTGCCTCATCAGTCATGTATCAAAAGATACATGATCACCTGTGTATCACACATGGCATATAACTAAGAATCCCACAGGACATTTTTGCAAGTTTGAAATATTTTAATAATACAAGTGATTGATTTATTTTTTATGGCTTATCAACCTTTTGTTGGTGTTTTAAAGCCAGAACATATTTCAGATTGTAAGAATAATTTTTCTTTTTGGTGAGTAAATATTATATTATCAATTTTTTTGAGAATAAAGATAATTTTTTTTCAAATACAAGCTCTACTATTTAACCAATAGGTGGGGGAAAGAGACAGCTTCATACCTTTCCCATGCTTATTTGATTTTAACAAACACAAATGTAATTTGAAGCTCAGATCTCTGATTTTTAATTCCAAGTCACTATCTGTTACACCAGCTGCACATCCTCTTAATAATACGAAAAAGTAAATATCTTTGATACTTTTAAATAATGTTCTATCTGTGGCTAATTTTTAAGAAACAGAAAATTCTTTAAAAAAAATCAGTTAAAATTGGTGAATAAATTTTCTACCTTTATTTGTCTTTCTCTGTACAACCTTTTTTCGTAGTTTACTGACCCAACTAGCAAAAAAAAACTTAAAATGGTATCATTAACAGATCTATGGGTAGGCAGGTAGGTAAATTTTGATAGTGAAGTGAATGTGTTTTAGAAAAATATTGTAATTACAAAAAGATAATGGAGAGAAAGTGCTTTTGAAACATGTTGGGCTTAATTATAAATGTTATTTATTAGATTGCTGAGAGAAACCTTAGCAATGTTAACTGCCGTTATGATCATAATTTTTAATGCTTCTCTATAAAAATTATCCCCTTGAAAACTTCACTGGTAGCAGTTGGAGTATAGCTATATCCGAGGGAGACTTGAAAAATTATTTGCCAAACATCTGGTGATGCTTTAACCCACAACACCTACCATAATTTGTATGATGAATTTGCTAATCATATCACCACAGGTATAACTTGATATTTATTTTGTCTGGCACAGGGTGAGCCTATAGTGGGTTCCGAAATAGACATTTGGGAAGATTTCCTTAAGCAATATATCTTGTATCTATATCTTTCAGAACTGATCTTTGTCCTAACCCCAAGTATTTGTCATGTTTATGAATTTAAGTGCAGTACTAGATAGAGAGGCATGTTGGAGTAATGGATAGCGGCTTGGATTAAGGAATCGGAGAGCCAGGTTCAAATTCCAGTTGAATCCATTACATTCACTTTCATGCTAATACACTTGGGAAATGTATGAATCCTCTACTTTTCCCCCCTAGCTATGGGTAAATAGCAGGACAGACCAAATTCTATAGCTTTGGATGGCAACTGGTTTACCGCAGAAAGAAATGGCAACCTACTGCGGGAAATCATTAGCTTCTGTCTTCTTAATTCTTTTTCTTTATTGTTCTTGCTCTTTAATAATGTTTTTTTTTTGCTTATAATTCTTTCACGCTCAGTAACAAATATGAAAACAATTTAAACCTGCAAAATATAAGAAAATTTTTCTTAGGAAGATATTTAAAATGTACTTAATTCCTTTTGTGCCTTAAATTGATTATTAACAACTTTTGGCAACATATGCCAGACACCAAATATCAGTTTTTGATATAACTTTGCTTGTATTCATCAGAAAATCATGATATAGACCTTTATTCTTTTGTTTTTTGGGTACTGAATCTACTTTTGGCACTGAAAATTCCCCCCCAAAGAAATCTAAATAGACTAATTGCAAAATTTAACCCCTATTCAGGAATTTGGGCTTTTCACTGCAGACAAGGGTTTCTAGACCATTCTTTTTTAAAATTAGAAATCTGAAAGTTTTGTTGCAATCTTCCTCTTACGTACAAATAATAAAAACATAGTTCTATAATTGAGCTGGAGACTCAAGGGACTCAAAAGCCACAACTGCCCACTTGACCCTATTGTCCGAGACATCTGTGATGAGATATAACAGAAATTATTATAAATGGTTAAAAAAAAAATGAGACATGATTTTTTATTAGAAATTTTATTATGACAAAAAGAAATTTTGTGATTAAATTTTACTCTCGTCAAAATATCCTCCTTTAATCTTGATAAATGCAGCACAAATTTTTGGCATTCATTACAAAAGTTTCTCAGAGTTTGATAATTGATTCCATTCTTTTTTCATGGCTGAATCCATTTTTGGCACTGAAAATTCCCCCCCCAAAAAACTAAATAGACTAAATGGAAAATTTAATCCCTTTTCAGGAATTTGGGCTTTTCACTGCAGACAAGAGTTTCTAGACCTAAACCATTATTTTTTAAAATTAGAAATGTGAACCCATTGCAAGGTCAGGTGCTAAGAAAGTTGGTTCACTGTATTATGCTAGACAGTTTTTCTCTCCAGAATCTATTTTCAATATCTGTATGTCTACCATTTGTCCATGTTATTTTTCTATTCCAATGCATTCTCAGATTTTAATGTTATAATTTTCAACGTCTGTTTAAGGACTTCCTAGATATTAAAACTTCAATATTTGAATTTTGAAATTTTCACTTAGTGCTTGCTTTCCTTGACTACATTGTCTTGGAGGTCCTGTAGTTTTCTTCTGTGTCTGCTATCAATACAGTATCAACTGTGTATCTTATGTTGTTAACATTGTTCCTATTAATAATGGCATAATAAATTAGAATGAAAAACCAGAGAGCAGAGTTCAAATTTCAGTCAAGTTCATTACATTCACTTATGGGTAAATACCCTTGAAAAAGGTATGAATCCTTCTTATCCCCCAACTATGGGTTAAATAGTATGATTTTTATCTGGAAAAACATTATTTTCAAAAAATTATTAATGCAGTATTCACAAAAGATAGAATTATTCTTCCAATTGTGCTATTGTCACTAACTGTTCTATGGCTCATGCTGGTGTTTGGTTGGATTTCACAGTGGGCCACATCAGCTATCCTCAGGCCAATACAACAAAGTCACACTATTTTGATTTCTCATTGAAAATCAGAAGTCAATTTTTTCACAATGCAGAAGCTTTGCTCGTCATAATAAATGATACAACATCTATCCTATTTTGGGCACTTGACATAGTGTAATGGTTAGCAAGCTTGTTTTGCTAAATCAATTCTGACCAAATAGTGAGTTTGATCTTCACTGAGTGCCTCATATGTGTGCTACATCTAAGTTACATTTAGAAAATCACTATAATAAATGGACATGTGAGGGTTCGCATGGGCAATTTTTTTATTGGTTCCAGCAGGGAAATATTACCAACTACTCATCAGCAAGTTGAGGGAGAGAACTTCCTATTTCCAGCTTCTTTTTTAGGCTATCTACTTGCTACCAATACAAAAGCTTCACTAAAGAAAATATGATGGAGAAACTACTTTTTTTACCCAGAAATCTCACATTTTCGCTCGTTCCTGATTAGTCAATTCAAGGTCTGATAAAAAAGCCTGCACTATATCTTGTTTTATTTTTACTGTTATTTTTTGATTGTCAACTGGCCATATTGTATTTCAGAAATATATACTTCCAACAACCTGTGCAGTCATTTATTAGTTAGGCAGTGATTTTTTTTCTCTTTATCCTTAACCTATTTTATTGTACACCCACAGAGTTACATAATTCAACACAAAAATACGATCCTGGGTATGACAATAAGTTACATTTGGCAGCAAGGCTTTCTGATTGGGAGATTGGAGGTTTTGAAGAGCTGGAGACGCAAGGGTTACTACCTCTTAACTGCTGTTGTTCCCAGCTCCACCCTGACCCAGGGTGGTAGCACCTATTAGGGTCCCAGCTACAGGCAAATAATGACCCCCACCAAACAAAAATCAAGAGTACATTTCTAGAGTAAAATTACCAACAATACATTTTATCATCTACAAACTATACATCTTAAAAATCCTGTGTTTACCTGAATATTATAAAATTAGGGACAAAATATAGAGGTGTTGATATGCTGCTAAACAAAATTGACCAAGTAACGCACACAAAAATATGTTTGGGATTTAAATAACTCACAAAGGGTTGGTAAACCATAAAAAAACAAACAATCCAATGATCATAAACCTTGGTAGTATGTGTAGTTCTCTTTCGATTATATTGTTGCATAGGCTGAATATCATCCTGGGTATGACGTTAAACTACATCCAGCAGCAAGGAATCTGATAGGGATGCTTTGAGGAGCATGGAATCACCTCTTGAATAAAAAACAAAACAGAAAAAAAAACATTACAAGCAATACATTTTTGAAAAAAAAATATTACCAGCATTACATTTTTGAAAAAAAAAATACTACCAGCAATACATTTTTGGAAAAAAAAATATTACCAGAAATACATTTTTGAAAAAAAAAATATTACCAGAAATACATTTTTGAAAAAAAAAAATATTACCAGTTTACTAATCCTTCTAAAAAATTAAATAACCCATGAGGAGTTGATATGCCACTAAATGAACAAACAATATAAGCTGAATAATTCCGGTGAGAAGACACATCCTTGTCTTATGCCCCTTTCTATTTTTGAGTACCAGGTTTAATCTCACTTCACCAGCCATAGTTTTTAAGACTGGCTCACTAGCTATTATTTCCTCTTTAGTAGTCATTTCTTTTATTGTAAAGATTCTATTTTTGCATGAAACTGCTTCTAGTACTTATTGTTGCTAAGGATACATTTCTCAGTATAGTGCACACATTAGTGAGTTGGATTAAAGGCCAACTGTATTTATGTATAAATAAAACAATACTGATTAAACAAACCAGCCTTAAACATCTTCCAGACTACCTATGGGTAAGGTCTATAATCTGTCAGTTTTCCATTAGCATACTTTTTGTTTATACAATATTATAAAACCTTTAATAGATGTGAAACATTGCTTATACAGCACTACTTAACTGTTTTTCTTATAACAGGGTAAGACTATTATGTAGCACTAATTTTTTTTTTCAAAATATTTTTGTAGAATTAGCATTCTTTAGACCTTCCTCAAGCCACAACATTAATAAAAATATTAATAAAATTAATAAGTTATTTATTAATTAATAAAATATTAATTATTAATTAATTATTTATTATAATTTTTTATAATTTTATATATTTTTATATATTTTATTTTATAGATATTTTTTATATATTTCATATATATTTTATTTTATTTTATATATATATATATATATATATATTTTATATTATTTTATATACTTTATATTATTTATTTTATATTTATATTTATTTTATATATTTACTTTTATATACTTTATTTTTATATATATTTTTATATACCTTATTTTATATATTTTTATAATTTTATATATTTTATTATAATTATCAATTAATTAATTATATTTATTAATTGATAAAATAAATAAATAAATAATATTAAATGTTTGACAATGTATATTAGGAACAGGATTCACCTCCTAAAATGACAAATTGATCCTTGTCTATGAAAGGAGTTATATGTACTCTGTCTTTATTTAACAATGTCAAGTTTATGCAGAGACAAGCACAAACACATGCATGTATACACTATGAAAAAATAACTTGCACCAATGAAAAGTGCATATAAAAAAAATATCTAGAAGTGAAAGCTATCAATTGCTGATACCCCTGACGAGACACAGAAGTCCATCTATGAAACTAGAGGAGGGATGCGCTGAAGGTAACATCAATCAGCTAAGTGATAATCCTTCTACTTGTATTAACTGTATATATATATATATATATATATATATATATATATATACACATACACACACGTGTGTGTAGATCCGACACGCTTAAACCAACTCTGCAACAAAGAGCATAATGATTAAGCAAGGGTCTGTTACTGCCTTTAAGCATATCTTTCTCATTCAGATTCCAGAAAGTTCATATCTGCTCAGTTTTGTATCCAAAACGTAAACAAAGCAATTTCTGAAGAAATAATGGATTTTTTTTTATTAATCCAACATATTTTTATCACTTTAAATATTATTTTTTGTGGATACCCATATTTGGGTAGATGTTTTGTTTATTTTGTTTATTTTAAACAATATTTTATTTTGTCTACTGGCCTGAATATTCAAGAAATCTTTTTAAATTTTTTTTTTATTAATAAGATTTCTCAAATATTCAGACTGGTAAACGAAATAAAATACTATTTAAAATAAACAGAATGTCTACTCAAATGTGCTAGACGCAACTATATGTTCTATTCTAAAAGTTTGTTTGTGTAACTCCCTTCTGATTTTTTGCTTCCCTTCTAACTACAAAAACTAAAAAAAAATTAAATGCAATGCCAATCACCATCTCCTGTCTTCCTGAATTCTGTTCTTTTATTGTTTTTTCCTCAATCCTCTTCACTAAAGTTTTCTCATTCTCTTTCACTCTCTGTAACCGCATGCATCTTAGTGGCATTATCACTTCCCTTTTTCTTCCTTTTTTAATCAAGTTTACCAGTAAAGCCACTAAAAATATGAGGGGTGTGGAAGAATTAGAAAACAGAAACATTGCCAAGGAGTGAGTACAGAAGAAGAGTAATCAGGAGGACAGTTGATAGCGATTGACATTGCATTTAAATTTTTAAAGATTAAAGTTGAGCCGGATATGAGTTCCACAGGCAAGAAGTATGAGAAAAGAAATTGTTAGCATTGAACTTATGGTTACATATTCAATGGTTAGCCAATTCAACAGTATATCAATGAGACTTTGTTGCCAATCTAGTACAGCTCTTATATTCATAAAGTCTAGGTACCGTAGCAAAGAGTTCATCTGAACAATTACCATGAATGTATTTATAGAAAAGGCAAAGGGAGGCAACTTTACAGTGATGGGAAAATGATTGTAGCCTAGATACAAGGTCAAGACCAATAATATTGCTGATTATTCTTTGAATTTTATCAAAGATCTTTAGATACATAGCAGGAGTACCAGACTATATGTGGTGGCAATATTCTAAATATGGATGAATATTAGACTTGGGGAGAAATGATTAAAAAAAATAAAATGCTTTATTCTTGGCCTGATCTGACTCTTGTGAAGATACATCATGGCAGCAGTGGTCAGGTATTTTCTGATATATATGCACACACATATATCTCAGGCCTTGTCAAGAGTGACAATGGCTATACTAGACACTGTTATAAAAGTGATTTTGGGAGAGAGGATTTCTGCTGTGCTCATTCACTTGCTAGTTTCTTTCACTGAATTTTGGATAAAACAATGCCAAGTCTATGACTTAAAGAAAGCAAAACTAGTAACTTATAGTGCAGGGAAATTTGGGTTCATTCCTTTCTCTAAGGGTAATTGTGAAAAAGTGAGATGAGCTTTCAAAGCTAGACATATACACACAGAAAAAGTTTAACTTAATCCTGTGAGTCTCAATGTCAGTAATAATGCTTTCTTTGTGACATTGTAACCCCTCAAGGATATTCAGTGCTGCTGTATGAGCGTTATAATTTTAACAGAGCAGTAAGATTATTTGATCCTCTTATGGCCATATCATGTTGAAACATTGGTTTCTGTACGATCATCAAAAGTTATGCAATGTTGAGCCTGGTCAATACCTAGATGTATAACCAGTTGGGAATGCCTATGGTATGCTTGGATGTGTGGGTGATATAATGAATAATGGTCTTGGAATAGAAATCGGAGAGCCAAGCTCCAATTCCAGTCAAATTCATTATATTCACTTACATGCAAATACCCTTGAGAAAGGTATGAATGAACCTCTTCTCCCTCTCACTATGGGTTAATTAGTAGGACATGTATCAATAAATCATTATTATCTCTAAAAAAATCTTGCAATTTAAAATATTTTCTGGTTTTAAAATAACCTGAGAAAGGTTGATAAGCTAAAAAAAACAAAGCAATATACTTTTGTTTATCTATTTACATTTTTACATGCATTGTAAACATTTAGATGCAATTGCAATACTTTTGTGGAGAAAAATATTGTATTGAATATTGCTGTCACATCTGGTTTGGTGCTTCTGCTATGTATTTACAGATTCTTGATAAAATACAAAAAAAGAATCTGCAATGTTATTAGTCCTGATCTGGCATCTCGGCTTCAGTCCTTTTTCTCACCACTATAATGTAGCTTCCCTCTGCCTTTTCTATAAATACTTTCATGGTAATTATTCTGAAGAGGCTTCATCTTTGGTACCTAGACTATGATTTTGAGTGCAGTACTAGATTGGCAACAATGTCTCATCGTTTTACAGTTGAATTGGCGAGATGTAACCAGAAGTTTTACACTAAAAATTTCTTTTCTTGTACATCATGCTTGTGGAACTACTGGCTTTCTTTTGTTCCATGCAATTTTGATTTTCAAAAATTTGAATGCAATGTCAATCATTATCTTCTATCTACTTAGTTGTTCTCTCTCCTTAATAATATTTTTCTCATATTCTTTCACACTCAGTAACTCCCTTGTATCTTAGTGGCTTCATTGCCTTACTTGGGGTGAAACGATAAAAAAAAATCTGTAAGATAAAGAACAACAGCTTCAATGGTACAATATGGTGATTGCTGTTTGGCTGTTTTTGCCACAGCTTACTTCAAAGATTATTTCTGTTTTAACACAGTTGTATATTAACATGGGACATTAACTATGTTACCTTAACTCTGCTCCCTTTACCAGTGCAATATTAACACAGGGGCCACCTGCCAATGCAAATATATGAAAAGGGTTAAAAGCTTAAGAACTTCTGTGCTAGATGAAGAGAGTAGTTCAGACAATTCTTCTCAAAATTATAGAGGAAGATTTAATTGGGTAGTTAGAATGTTCAATTTGAATATACTTAGAAATGAAGTAGCTGAAACATACAATGCTGTATTCATTTATTTTAGATTTTGCCAGTTTAGGATTGTACATGAGACTTGTTGAAGATCATCAGAAATTATTTTTTGGAACTCAATATAAAAAAATAGTACTTACAATTACCTGGATCACTGTATACCAGGTATCTTCACTAATTCAGTATATGTAAGGTTTAAAAAAAGAAAAGAAAAAAAAAGCTTTCTTGAAGCTTCCATTTTAGCTTTAATTGAAAGCTAAAGGAGTTAAAAATTACTATTTCTAGTAAGCAAAAAACTCTGTGTTATATTTCAAACAGAAATTCTATTGATTGGAATTGATTTTCTTTTTTCAGTAAAATCGGTCAAAATGGCCATTTTTCACATATTTGGAAACAAAAGTTAATTCTCAAATTTAAAAATCTTATAAAAACAAAATATATATTTCTGAAATGTTATTTGAAAAAAAATAGCAAATGTAAAGTTAAATTAATCTGATTTGAAACAAATATTACTTATAGCATAAAATATTGTAGCTATAAACATTTTCTTAACTATCAATTTGTTTTTCTGACATGTTAATCAATTTGACATCTGATTGACAGCCAAATATTTCATAAACACAATTTGGTTGCTCAGATGATAAAGTTCATGAGGGTTGTTTTTCATTTAAATGGGGATGTCCTTTGGGATGTGACCTTTTAATGATAGATTTATTAGTTTGTACATCCATATTTCAGAAATTCAGCACATAATCACACATACAAAAACAAATCAAAATACTTTAAAAAATATTTGGGCTCATCAGATTTTAATAATCTTTACAATATATGATTATTAAATATAGTTTTACTTAATATTTCCTAAGAACTATCACATTGAAAACGAATTTAAAAAAATTTAAAAACTTTATAAATAATTTCAATTTAAAATTGTAAAAAAATGAAAACAAATCTTGTAATAAAAGCAGTTAAAAGCTTCTCTAATTAAATAATATTTAAGTTTTATTGTTTTTCGTTTTTTTATTCAGAACAGATTTTCACTAAGATCAGGTTTGATTTTGCAAAAAACTTTCAGTGGTTTAAATTCTTCAAAATATTCTGCTTTTAACTAAATATAGTCACTAAAAATTATCTCATTGAATTTCTCAAGTTTTCATAGAATTAAGTAAGGGGCTGAAACACATGAAAAAAAAGAATTTTACCAAGATTTTCTAATAAAAAATTTCAAAAATAATTTCATTCATTTGTGAATAAGTCCTGCAAATTTCATTAAAATCCAATAATTATTTGATTCTTTCAAGAATTTCTAAATTAATGTGTCTGTCATGGCAAAAAAGAGGCTAAAATTTGCTATGTTAGAACAACCGCTGACACAAGAAAAACAAAATTTGTAATCAAAATTTTGAATATTTCTTGGATAAAAGAAAAATCTGTGTTCAGGTGGAAGACAGAAGAAGGTACTTACCTGAGTTGTTGTCCTGGATATTAGAAGTTGTTACTGTCTTTTTACCAATTTTTTATACTAACAAGGTCTTGTGACTTGTTATCATAAGATCACTGAAGTGGTTATATAAAGGAAAAGTTTTTTCTTCATTTTTTTACCTTTCTTACATGATGCAAATCATCTGATGAAGAAGCTACATCATGGAAGTACTTTTGTTCATTTCCCTAGCGTGCACCGTCACAGATTTTTTTTGTCTTGGGTCAAGATTTTCTCAACATATTCTAAAATGGAGTAAAGAAATTAATTAAATAATCAAAAAATATTTTGATCCTTCCTCTTAATAATAAAATAACAATTTTGATGATAAACTATGTTTTCATTACAGTATGCTGAGCTCTTCACAATGGTACCTAGACTTTTTGAATTTAAGCACAGTACTAGACTGGCGTCACGATCTCATTAATTTATATGTGAGCTGGCTAGACGTAGCCATAAGTTCTATGATAAGAGTTTCTTTTCTCACACTTCTTGCTTGTGAAACTCCCTTCTGGCTCCATGCTTTCCAGACAACTTTAATCTGCAAAAATTTAAATGCAATGTCAATTGCTATCTACTACCCTCCTGATTACTCTTTTTGTTCTCATTCATTTATAATGTTTCTGTTTCTAATTCTTCCACATTCAGCAAACCCTTGTGTCTTAGCAGCTTTACTGCCTTGTGTGGGGTGAGACTGATTAAAAAAAGAAATAAGTTAAAGACCAACAGTTTTAATAATACAACGTGGTGATTGCCACTTAGCTGTTCCTGCCACAGCTTACTTTCAGGATTGGCTCTTTTATATAATTTTTTTTTATACTAAAATTTCACCCAATACAAGGCTTGAGAGCCACTCAAGGTAGAGGGTTACTATCAAAAAGGTTATGATGAATGAGGTGTGTGATATGAATGATAAAGTAGGTGGTAGGAAGTGGAAATTATGAGTATGAAGTGGATAGATAATGATTGGCCCTTCACTTGAAGAGGTTAAAATTGTATTGTTCAGGAAAGCATCCACACAGGAGTCTGTTAAATATTAACAAGAGACATTAATTCTGTTGCATTAGCCCTGCCCCATTTACCAGTTCAGTTTTAACACAGTTGTTGCCACCCAATATAAATATCTGAAAAGTGGTGTCTAGCTTTTTATGATACCATGGGAGAAGTCGACTTACACATGATAGTGTAGGATTATAATGTATTAAGTATTGTTGTACTCTGTGTCATTATAAGAGGTAGGTACTCTGCGCATACATGTCATATTCACAAAAGACAGATATCCTGGGTATACATGTCATATGCATGACATGAGATCAGATACTCTGGGCATACTTGTTATACACTTGAGAAACAAGTATTCTAGGCATACATCTCATACACAAGAGAAGTAGGTATTCTGGTCATGTCATATGCATGAGGGGCAAATATTTTGTGTATACATCTCATACTCATGAAAGTCAAATATTCTGAGCATACATGTCATACACATAAGAGGCAAATATTCTGGGTCTACATGTTATACACTTGAGATGCATTTATTCTGGCTATACATTATATTCATGAGAGACAGGCATTATTGACATGTATGTTATACACTTGAGAGGCATTTACTTAGGCCATATATGTTATACAAATGACAGGCATATATCTCTATCTATAAAAGGCAGGATGTGTATGTGTGTGTGTAATGAATGCATGGCCACAATTTTCGATGGATTTGCACCAAAATTTACATGCACATGCTCCAAGTTAGCGGGAAGGCCACGATTGACTTTGCATTTCCCAACTCCCATTGATAGTGGAAATAATCAATTTTTTCATGCTTCTATGGCAGTTTTCATGTAGTTTGAAGCCATTTTCTACTGGCCAGAGTGAGAGCCTATAGCTGGCTGCCACGAATAGGCAGGAAGATTCTATTAGCCAGCATGAGAGCCAACAGCTGACTGACATGAATGTTAACTAGCATGCAAAAAAAATCGATAGCTGCATTTGTCACAAGTGGGAAAAATTTAAATCTGCATGGCACTTTACTCCAATTGGCTCATTTGCTTGCTTAAACTCAGCGTTGATTCTGATTCCGCAGAACTGGGTTGGGTGTGTAAAAGTATTTGTTGTTAACATTCTTTTTTATTCAGTTTTTCCAGTTACGAGTCCTTTTTTAAAGCTTATCATTTTGTGTTCATTTTGTTTAGTTCTTTTTTCATAACAGATTTAATGTTTAGAAAAAATTTGCAGTGTGAGATAGGCAAAAAGTAAGGCATGTAGCAACATCAGCATGGCAAAGGGCACTCCTTTAAAGGCAAGGAAGGGCAAAAATATTTTAAGTCAAGTGATAGCGATTGCTGTATGAGTTGTACGATTTTTGAATCAATCATGGGCAATGCTCAGCCATGCTGCTAGTTTTAAGGATATATGTCATATTTTGTATAACCTGTTGTTCATTCATGTTGCGAAGTCAATAAGATACTTCCAGTAACACAAATGAGCAAGTCAAGATGCCTTAAATAAAGAACTCAAGTGAGTCAGTAAAAGTCCATTGGAGAAAACTCTAGTGACATCATGGCAAGTAGATTAAGCATAGATGTAATATTATAACTGCTAGGAGTGAGTTTTAATAGTTCATTTCATAGCCAAGTCAAAAGAAGCATGGAGATAACTTTTGTTGGTTAATCTCTCATTCAAAGTCATCCACGAAAATCGAGAAAATCATTGGCTGAGTGGAAAGAAAATTAATAATTTCCTAATGTCATGACCAACACAAAAATTGATATTTTCTATGAATCGCAGATCAATTTTAAACAAAAAAAGAAAGCATCAATATTGCTGATTTCATCATTTTGAGGAAGATATTTGTATGATTTTCATAAGACCACCATTTAATCTCCCTGCATAATTTGGAAAGGAATACTTTAGCAAATAAAAACCAAAAACTGTAATTATATTTGCACTTATATTTTAACACTCATTTTCTCATGCTATCAAAAGTGATTGTATAGTTTAAGTCTTTGTTAGAAAGTTTTTACATATGAGTCTTTAAATATATATTTTCTACAGGCAGTTATAAGAGGGGGTTAGTTTATTACTTAACAACAGAAAACCGATTCCCCACTTTATGTCCAATAGAATCTTACATTAATACTAATTTACTTATGCCACCAAAGTAATGGCTTCTTTTATTAAGTACTTATTATACCCAGCTTAGTATCTGTAAACTCTGACTTTAATCATAATGTTGCTTCTTGCTCCTCTGAATAGGATCAGTGTAGTATCTGTGCATTCAGCCTTGAATCATAATGTTGCTAGTTGGTCTTCTGCCTAGCATCAATGTAGTATCTGTGCACTCTGCCTAGCATCAAAGAGGTATCTATGCACTCTGCTTTGAATCATAATATTACTCCTTGCTCTTTTGTCTGGGATCAATGTAGTATCTGTGCACTTTGCCTGTGATCAGTATAGGTTCTTGCCAATATGATCAATTTCTTTCTGATTGGCCTCAGATCTTTGTTTAACTTTTCACACTTTCCAACATTGTTCTTGTCAATGAATAACTTTACAATGTTTTTTTCTCAATTTCTCTTTTGAAGTTATATCTTTCTTATGATCTTGGTCGTCTGTGAGGTTAAATCTACAACTACAGAAATATAAAATATGAGTCAGAACTCTGAGGGTGGATTGAACATTTCTCAACACAATCCATTTCTCCCAAATTAGACTATGTATGTGAGATCTTCTTGGTCAGGCTGAAACCTTTTTATCACCTCCACATACAATTGGAATCTTTTCTCAGATTTCTTTCATAAATCCTACCAATGGCATCAAGAGCTAATCTTATATAATATGCCAAGTATTTCTGTATATTTTTTGTCTTTAATGCCAGTAATTTTTTACTTCATGAGTAATCTTCTTTGCACAGCTGATAGTGGACTGTTCAAAGATGCATACAAAGCTGTGAGATGAAAAATGTGACTCCATAAAAGAACTAAGATTGATTGATTGATCGATTCATTCATTTTCTACAGCTTATCAACCTGTTGCAGGTTATTTAAAGCCAGAAAATATTTTTTAGATTTTAAGAATATTTTGTTTTGAGATAATAATGGTTTACTGATATAAATTTTACTAATTAACCCATAGTTGGGGGAAGAGTTGGCTTCATACCTTTCCCAAGGGTATTTGCATTGAAATGAATATAATGCACCTAACAGGAATTGGAACTCAGCTCTCCAAATAACAATTCTGAACCATCATCCATTACACCACTTAGTATTCTCAAGTGATCATCCATCTAAGTACTGACCAGAATCGACATTGCTTAACTTAGGTGCTTAGGTGATTGGATGGGAACTGCTTTTTCAATGAAATGTGGCTGTAAACCAAAATAACTAAGTATAATGGAAATAAATAAACACACACACACACACATATATATATATATATATATATATATATATATATATATAATTTTCTGAATATCTTCCCAGCAAAAAATGACTGACTACAATTAAAAATTTCACAGCTTTCCTACTCCATGAAAACCACAAATTCAGGTTACAGATACTGGAAGCAATTCCTATTAAAAAATTAAAGCCAGCACTGAACAGAATCAGCTATGAATACTGCAGATGAAATGCCTGTAAAGGAACAGTTTTTTCATGCTTTAATGTGTCCATGATCATGACATTATAACATAGAGGAAAAAAATTCCATAATGGATAATTTCTTCACGTTCTAATGAACACTCAGCACATTGTCAACTGTTTTGCATTCAAAAGCATAATGAAAAAATTATGGTTATGGATAACAACGCATAACTTTGTATAAATACATATACTAATGAGCAACATATAGTTTTGTACTACTTGCACCCCTGAAGATGATCTTGGAAGAAGATTGAAAGTACTTGGGAAATGAAAATAAATGAAATTTAAATAGTTATTGCACATTTCTCTCATTGTTTAACATCAAATTAGCAGGCATAATGTCTGTACTTTATTCAATCAGACATGCCTAAAAGAGAATTTTCTGCCTAATTACACAAATTTTTATATATAAATATATATATGTTTTTATAAATATATATATATATATATATATATATATGTTTTATATATAATTATATATATATATATATTTAATATATATATATAAAACATATATATTTATGAATAAAATGATCTAATAGGAAAATATATATATATATATATGATATATATTTTGTTCAATGTGGACTTTCTCCAATTTAACAAAATAAGAAATGATTTTGAATAAAAACAAGGAAAACTAATAAAAACTGATGTTTTATATATATATATATATATATATATATATTTATGAATATATATAAAAACAAAATATATATATATATATATTATATATATATATATGCATAATCTATATATATATATATATATATATATATATATATATATATATATGTATTTATTTATATATATATATATATATATATATATATATATATATATATATATATATATATATATATATGGGTGTGTATATATATATGATATAGTTATGTATTTTTTTATATATATATATATATGGGTGTGTATATGTATAGTGATATAGTTATGTATTTTTATATATATATATATATATATGGGTGTGTATATGTATATAGTGATATAGTTATGTATTTTTATATATTTTATATATATATATGGGTGTGTATATGTATATAGTGATATAGTTATGTATTTTATATATATATTTATGTACATATTTGTTTATATATATCATGCTATATAATAATAGCTGGCCACTCTTTTTAAGGATACCCATCTACTAGGGTGGCTAGCCAATCTCTATTTCAGGCATATTTGTGTTTGCTCAATAGAGCCCACCTGTTGTTTATACTGCAACTATGCTGAGCAGACCTTAGTTACAGTTTCTGGGAAAGAGCGTGTTATCTAGCATAATCAACAAATTGAACAAAGACAGCACACTTAACCCTTGGCTACAATGATTTGTGGCTTCATGCAAGCACATCTATCAATGGCCCACAAGAGTTTCATCTTCCCAGTTCCACTCACATGGGTTGGGTCAACTGGTGGGATTTTTTTCAGGCACTTTCCAAAGGTGCTGCATGATGGGATCGACCTCAATCCAATTTAATGACATCAGGACGTCGCCTTCCTGACAAATCAACAATGGTGAGATTAGAACCCAGGTCTCATGGTCAGGATACACACACATATATATATATGTGTGTGTTTGTGTGTGTGTATACATATATATAATTATATATGTATATATAATTATATATGAATATGTCTACATATATAGGTATTAATGTAGATAAATCAAATAACTAGATATACATATACATATAGTGTTTATGTAAAATAAAATTATTTTTTAATAATTTTGAAAAATTGTTTTGTCTTTTGAAGAATTTGATATATATATATTGAGTTTCTTTTTTCCAGGTTTTCAGATAAAACATTTAAACATCTTGACTCTATTTTTCATGAGAATCACTGAAAAACCCTTTGAGTTATTCAGTTAGAAAAAGAACAGGTTAATATCATTTTGTATCAGCCTCACTATGTCTTCCCAAATGAGCAATAGTGAGAGGAAAAAGATCATTCAGGCCTTCAGTAATGGTACCAACATTCATACTCTGGCTTCCATCTTCAAAGTTCATTCAAGAACCATCAAGAGAATGGTGAATAAGTTTAAAAAAGAGGGAACAGTAGAGAGGAAATTTGGATCAGGAGGTCACAACAGGAAGAGGGATCATCATTTCAACTTAAAGCTAAATACATTCTTATTGTTCAAAGTAGAATCCGTTAGCATTATAAAAACCTCAGAAAATTCCAGTAAGATATCTTTAATCATTTCTAATCCACAACAGTTCAAAGCTTAATCTAACAATTGGGCAATTTTTGTTGTTAGACCTGGTATATATATTAAGACATGTCTCATTAAATAATTTAGAAGTAGGATGTGTGTTGTGATGTAAGGGATATTGGCTCTGATTGAGAAATGAAAGAGCCAAGTTCAAATTCCAGTTGGGTTCGTTAGGCTCACTTACATGCAAATACCCTTAGGAAAGATTTGAATACATCTCTTCCCCCCTATTGGTTGAATAGCAGGACAGACTGAGTCCTATAGCCTTAGTTGGCAACCAGTTTACTGCAGAAAATAACAGCAACCTACTGCAGGCAAATCTTTTGCATAGTCAGTCAGGAATGGAAAGTGACATGATCATCCAAGCATGTATCACATATAGCATCTAGCTGACTAATATTTCTAGGTATGAAAATTGTGTTTATGCATGAAACAGACTGTCGCCACACGATGTTGACATCATAAGAATACTGAAAATATCTCTGTTGCTATAACTGTATTGCTTTAAATAAAACTGAAAAATGGACCCATATAAATCATAGGCAAAATGCAATATGTCACAAGACACACCTGTGCATCATGTGACAGTAAAAATGTTAATTAACCTTCTTTTTTGATCATCAGCAGGTTTTGGTAGTTGTTATAAATAATACTATCTCTGTCCGATAATATATTGACATTCAGTGCATGTAAAAGAGGTAATTAAATAACATATCTTTTGTCCTAGAATATTTGTTATAGTTACGATATAAAGTCTGTATTTAAATGTAATAAAAACTATTGGACAGAGGTAAATAAATAATACTATCTCTGTCCCATAATACTTGTGACATTTAGGGTATAAAGTGGCATGTAATTATAACAATTATTATGGGACATAGGTTATTAAATAATACAATTTTGTCCCATAATACTTGTGACATTTAGGGTATAAAGTGGCATGTAAATATAACAATTATTATGGGCCATAGGTTATTAAATAATACAACTTTGTCCCATAATATTTGTGTCATTCAGGGTATAAAGTGGCATGTAATATTATGGGACAGAAGTAGTTAAATAATAGAACCTCTGTCCTATAAAATTTATTACATTTAAAGTGTGAAATGTTTATAGAAATGTAACAAATATTATAGGATATAAGTAGTGTACTGTATGACATCTATACTAACAGCATAAAACTGTTCTTCAACTATTTGATGAAAACTGAAGTTTTCTGAACTGTTTTTTTTAATTTTTTCATTAGCTTATTTCCACTTTTTTTAGTAATCAAACAAAATCAATTTCATTGGCAAATTTCAAATTTTTTGTTACAAATATGCACAGATTTTTTTCATTGGCTTCTTTCAATTTTTAAAAAAATATAAGCTGATGTCTTTTCATTGGTTTATTTTAAATTTTTCTCAGAAATAGGCTAGTATTCTTTTTATTGGTAAATTTCAAGTTTTTTCTTACAGATAGGCCCAGATCTTTTTTTGTTGGCAAATTTTAAATTTTTCTTATGAATTGGCCAGATCTTTGTCATTAGCTTATACTAGCAATGTTTTTATAGACATAAATTGGATTATTTTAAGTTTTTATTAGAAATAGACCATATCATTTTCCATTGGCAAATTTCAATTATTTCTAAGAAATAGGCCAAGATTCAAAATTTTCTTACAGATATATCCAGATCTTTTTCATTGGAAAATTACAATTTTTTTCTTACAAATAGGCCAGATCTTTTTCAGTGGCAAATTTCAAATTTTTTATATGAATAGGCCCATATTTTTTTCATTAGATTATTTCAATGCTTTTATAGACATAAAATGAGGTTTTGTTTTTTGTTTTGGCTTATTTCAAATTTTTCTTATAAATTGACCAGATCTTTTTTCATTGGCAAATTTCAAATTTTTTCTAAAAAAAAAAATTGGCCGAGGTTTTTTTCATTGGCAAATTTCAAATTTTTCTTATAAATTGACCAGATCTTTTTCCATTGGCAAATTTCAATATTTTCTTTAAAAAAAAAAAAATAGGCCAAGATGTTTTATTGGCAAATTTCAAATTTTTCTTAGAAATAGGCCAGATCTTTTTTCCATTGGTAAATTTCAATTTTCTCTATGAAACATGCTAAGATCTTTTCTATTTAGATAAACCTAAAATCCTAAATGCACAATTTCTTACCCGGCATTGTTCCGACTTTATATTTTTTTCATATATGTGATTTTGCTAATATATTTCTTTATGTGCATCCAGTAGGAGAAAAAAAGAAAATTTCTTTCTTTCTTCCTGGAAAAAAAAGACACTGAAAAGTGTTCATTAATATTTCCCCTTAACCAATCTGTTTCAACAGTGTTGGGTTTACAAAGTACTCAGTTTTAAATTAATCCTTGTGGGGAAAATCTTCAATACTAAATTTAATTATATACAAAAACTATAAAAATGATATTTTATCATGTGGTTTGCTTTACTTAACAAAGTGAAATAAACATAAAAACTAACCTTTAAAACAATTACTTTTCTTGCATTTTATTTGAATAAGAATTTAATAAAAGAAATAATATATTATCCACAACTTTGAGAAGAAGAGTCCTTAATACATGACATATATTGTCCTGTTGGCCACATGTTTAAATCAAGCTAATGGGACAAGCATACTAGCCAACTTACCTGTGCCAATACACCAAAGGATTTGAAGGTTGAATTTTTTGAAAATTTAAGTGAGTGTGTTTTTTACTAATATGACAATTTAAGAATTTTTTTGTTGTAGGAGTTTATCAGTCAATGTGGCATGAACTAAATTGTTCAATAAATAGAGTAATGTCTCAGTTGTTATCCTGAAAATTTGTGCATTGGATCAGTTCTTTTAAATCAAATATGTGGTGCAGTTTAATTTATATTACAATTAGTATTGCGACTGCATGTCCCACAAGTTTGTATCTTTTGTGAATAACACAAAAAAAAACCAATTTCGATTCACATTATATTTTTTGTCTTGGATGCTACCTCAATTTTATCAAAAGCAAAATAGTTTCCATGCCTGATGATGACTAGTAGAATCATTGAAAGTACCTAATAAAGAAAAAGACCTAGAGAGATAATTTCTAATTTTCATATCAGCATAGAAAACATGCTTCATTTAAAGATCTACAAGTTCTAGCTTTTTTTAAATTTTCAATTTTACCTGAGGAATTTTATTAGCTTCTTTTAAATTCCAAAGATATTTAGAAAGAGATGTACTATATTTATAAGTACTATTGGTGAAGGATAAGATATGTTGGTACCATCTAGTCTTAAAAGAATTCTTAGTACTACTAATATAAAATTTTTCAACAGTCATTCTCTATTGTAGAAGTAGTACTTAGAAAAACAAGAGAGTTGGTTAAACATCTGTTTCGTAATGGGCATTAGTTAGAATTCTTGCAATGTAATTGCAAGAATTATCAACCAATGTAACTTTTATTAACAGTATTTATCTTGGAATGTGCATTATTATTCAGATTTTTAAATTGGTTTAAAATTTTATTATTGTGTTCTTTTATAATCTTCTCAAGATTATTGGTGCAGCTATAACTTAGATTTAGTATGCTTCTGTTAAATATTTTACTAAGAGGGTTAATTTTATGGAAATGTTTATCAATTAAATGGAGGAATTTCTGGTTAAACTTAGTACTGACCAATTGGTTAAATAGGGGTGTGTACCAAATGATTTTCCTATTTCTATTTATTTTCCTTAGTTCAGTATTGTTATATTTTCTATACCTGATTTCAGCATACTTGTAGCCACTATTTTTAAAAACAGTATTATAAACACCACTATATTTATCAAACACATCTTTTTCAGATGAGTTGTTGCTAATTCTACATTCTGTAGATTATTTATATTTTGCTGTACTCTGTATTGAGCCCTCTTTTAAATTAAATGTTACAGTGGAATTATACTCCACTTGTTCTCATTTTACCTTATATATATATATATATATATATATATATATGTAGTCGACTCTCCCGTCGAATTCAACGTATGAGGGTCAAGCAGATCCGTTCCTAGGAAACCGACAATCCGACAACAGCACATGAGATTTGATTATAGTGGTTTCATGCAAGACCAGCCACATTTTTTGAAGGGCCGAATTCAGAGATCTGGTGCACCAAGTGCCACAAGGTCCCCAGACGACCCTCCGCAGGTTTTGAATTCAGAGTTGTTCTTCTCCTAGACCAGTTGCCACCCAAGGCTATAGAACCCAGTCTGTCCTGCTATTTACCCATAGCTGGAGGGAGAGGAAGAGGATTCACACCTTTCCCAAGGGTATTAACATGTAAGTGAATGTAATGGATTCGACTGGAATTCAAACTTGGCTCTCCGATTCCTCAATCCAAGCCGCTATCCATTACTCCAATGTGCCTCCTCTTATATATATATATATATATAATGTGCACACACATGAAAACTTCATAGACTGACTATGAAGCTAGAGCTGTGAAATCTTGCACACATTAATTTCAACTCTTCTCATTAATAAATGCATTGCTTATTTCCAGGTATGAGGGTTGGCTGAAAAATTCATAGGCTGATGATGAAGGAATGATGCTAGAGCTGTAAAATGCAACACCAATGGAAGAAGTGTGTGGACTGCAAGAGGGACTATGTTGAAAAGTAAACCTCATTTGGTAAACTGATTTCATGTGAGTATCTTGACTAAGCAATGATCTTTCCAGCTGACCCTCGTATAACAGTTATCAGTTCAGAAGGTGGAATTAGTAAGCTGACTTCAAATTTTAGCCTGTTATGCTGTGTTCACTTTTGCACAAATGCCCTTGAAAAAAAAAGCATGACTCAGTCTCTTCTCCCTACTCTGCCAAGCTATGGACGAAATAGAAAAGTAGACTAGTCTCTCTAGCTGTGGGTGGCAACAATTCTAAGAGAAAGGAAACTCTGAATTCCAAACTATTATCTGTGAATTGCTATGTCTTCTTAGGAAAGATAGTGGAGTGATTTCACTTTGCTTTCTCAACAAAGAAAAGATGATCATCTATGTCTTGAAGAGACATGACATTTTAAAAAAGATATGTATGCCACTATGACTGAATTAGGAAAAGAATCCAGACAAATCAAGGATTCTTCTTTGCTTATTCCTCTTTTTCTAATTCAGGAAACAACATAGCAGTTAACATACCTGGGATTATCTCCTTAAACAGTTTTATTTTTAAATACCCATTGCTCTATCTTTGATTGTTGGTATATAAATATTTACCATATATATAACTCCATTTTCTCATTCATTTTTGGTATTGTGGCAAACTAAAAACTGTCCAACATTCTATTAGCAGATTAATACAATACTTGTTGAAACTTTAAATATAAATCTTAGTTTTCTTACAGTTGAACTGACTTATACATTTGCTAATGTATAATACTTCATTCAGTTTCCACATTCTCCCATATCTGGTGGATATAAGGGTGGTGTAATAGATAGCAACTTGGAATGAGTAATCGGAGAGCCATGTTCGAATTCCAACTGGTTTCTTTATATTCACTTATGGGCAAATATTCTTGGGAAAGGTCTGAATCCATCTTTCCTGCAGCTATGGGTTAAATAGTAGGATTTGTATAATAAATAAATATAATAGTTATTCTGAAAAAATTGTTAATTCAATATTCACTCCCAAAAAAATATTCTAAAATATTTTGGGTTTAAATAATCCACAATGGGTTGTTAAACTGTAAAAATATACAACAATCAATCAATCAATCACCAGTATGTCCATATATTTAGTTAGCATCTCAGAAGACGTAGCATGATCCCTTCCATTTTCGGATATAGTCTAGCATATCTGACTATGTAACTTTTCATGTGGATATGGTTTTTTCTATTTCTTGAGTATGGCTTTCAGTGGCCAACTGGTTTTGCCTTTATATTCTTTCTCTTCCAATCAGAGGATGTTGTATATGCAGTTTTTTGTCATTCATTTTTTTTTTTGTAGTAGACTAACTTTAGTTAGTTCCTAATGAAACCTACTTCTGATAACTTCTCAAAAATTACAGAAGTTATTTGCAAACCCTTCTTAAAATAGACCATGTTTTAAAAAAGCTGAAATATTTTGATAAATTAGAAACATGGATTTGAAATAAGCTAAGTTCTCAAAATCAAAACTTTGTTGTTTTGTGGGCATTATGGCTAAAGAAAAAAGAGAATGTGTTGGGCCACTTCAAGTGACAGCAACTGTTTTTATTTCAAGTATATATAAATGTATTGTATCTGTCTTAGTCAATCAACATTGTCTTTACAGATAATGTCTTGACTGTGTCAGCTAATCAGTATTCTCTTTATAACTTACTAGCTGAATTATCCACGCTTTGCTGCATGTCACACATTTTTTTGTAAGAAAATGATGATTGATTTTAAATCATTGTTATAATTTGTGGAGAAAAATGATGCATTTCAATATTACTCAATGATCTTGGTGATGTGACCTCCATCTTCTGGCTTTCTCCTTCTATATTTTGGTTAGGAGTCATTCCCTTGTTCAAATTTAAATTTAATTTAAATCAAAGGGAAAAAATTTTCACTGGGGTGTTTGTGCAAAAAACAGCTTAATCTGACCAGTTTGACATTTATTTGATGCAATACTTGATTGAATGGATTACTAAGCAGATTTCAACATTGATACAAATTGTTACAACAAATATGTATTGTAAGGCACTAATCACTGGTGGTTTCTTGCTCAACTTGACATCCATATTGTCTCATTTTGATCTTACTGATGTGACCTCCATCTTCTGGTTTTCACATTCTATATTTTGTAAGAGAGTCATTCCCTTGTTCTAATTTAAATTTAATCTAAATCAAAGGGAAAAAAATCTTCCATTGGATTGGTGGGGGTGCACCCCTGGGGGCCTCCTTTGATCAAAATAAAATATACTTTTCCAAGTACCCTGGGTAATGTAGCTTCAGAATATACATGGTTATCGGGGGTCTATCTTCAAAACCCAAGGAGGAGTTTGATAACAAACAAACAGTGTCTGCAACTTTATATATATAGATTATACAAGAGTTTTCAGTGAATATAAAAGAAAATATGATTTAACTTTCCATTATAAAAATGGGAAGAGATCTTTTGATAGTGTTATAAAGCCAGTGTTTGCTCAATTCATAGCTAAGTTACCCTCTTTGTTTTCTTGCCTTTCTCTTTTATTGTATTTTATCAAATTTGTAAATGTAAATCAACAAAAAAAAACACCTTGCTATTTTATACATTTCAACCAACTAACAAAGATAAACATTTAGAACACACCTACTTTCTGATTCAGTGAGACATTTCGCCTGAGAAGGTAAGGTGAAATTGCTCAGTTTAGCATGTAAAGATGCAACTTGGCAAACTCTATCAAGATATATAACTGTATATATCTATCTCTCTCTCTCTCTCTCTCTATATATATATATATAATTTAAAAAAAACAGAATAATCATGATCATGATCCGCAGTCCTTTAAAAGGGATGTGGTAAAATAATTTATTACATGGAACCTTAAAGTGGTGTGTTTTTATTTAAATTATTTGCTCTGGATTTACATTGAGCTCTCTGGATTTTATCCTCCTTGGGTTTACCCATACGGATTATCTAGTTCTAGTTTTTAATAAACTATATATATATATATATATATATATATATATATATATATATAGTTTTAAGGCATGCTATATTTTGGGGCAAGTGCACAATATCAGGGATAGAATGTATGTAAATACAAACATGGACATTGAAGTCAACACCCAGTGTCAACCAATGTGAGGTGTGTTTTTGCTTGATTATTTAAATATACTGGTCACTGATGCATTATGGGTAGGTTTCTTGTATTAGTCTAATGGTTATTTGGGTGGGTGGTAACTGGTTATGTTTAAAATTATTTTAGGGGATATTGAGTGGAAATAATTGTAGATCCAGCTGCACTATTTTATAGTGTTGTCTGTTCAATTTTTTATTATTTAATATTGATTATTTTATTGTTGATTCATATTATGATATTTATTAGTGTTCATGTGTGCATTCGTAGTTTTTAATTTGTTTATTATTTGCTTAGTTGATTTACTTATTTACTGGTTTGGATTCATTTATTTTTATTTATTTTATTTTTTTATATTTTTATTTATTCTTGTTCAGTTTTAGTTTCAGATTTTTAAGCAATGTAGTAAAAATTTGTTTTCATGTTTGCATTTTGAGATATAGTTCTGGTTAATCATAAGTTTGTATTGGTCTGGGAAGGTAATTATAGTTATTTTCTCCTCCAATTAGAGTTTAGAGTTTTTGGATTGAGTGTTGTAGGCTGATGCTGTTTTCCTTATTTTCCATGATATTCTTGGTATGATTCATAACCACGTGACCAAAAAAAAACAAAAAAACCCAAACAACAGGTCAGGGACGGTTGAGAACCATTTATTCGTGGTTATGATTTTTTGTTTATAGACTATAAATATTCCATTCTTTTGTTGTCTTTTTAGCCAGCCTTCCCTGACAATCCGCTTAGGTGAAACATTGGTAGGTTTGTCTGGCTCTCTAGGTTTAACTAGGTCTGTTCTACTTAACGTATGGAGCACTTTATTTAGTTATTTTGCTTACTCATATCAGGGTTTTTTTCTTTACACTTGGGACTTGCATGCTAGATGATGATTTTCAGCTAACGTACATGTTCTTGGTTCTTTCTTTTTTTATACCTTTTTTTTTTCCTTTGGTATTGGTTTGATTATTCGCAAATCAAGACACCAAAGGTTTTCTGAATGAGTATAATTTCTTATGCTTATAAGATTATTTCTACTAATAATATATATATATATATATATATATATATATAACCATCCTCATTCCATTGTATTCCATTTGTGAGATGTGCAGTTTCTTCCCATGAGCAAGTGCTTTGTAGAACCTACTCACAAGAGGATGTTTCCTCGATCACTAAACTCTTAGCCTGTTCAAGTCTAGGGTTAACTATTATCTTCTCCACATATCCCTTTTAACTCTGCATCTTGCTCTGTAACTCTATCTCAAGTGGTAGTTGGACGACTTGTACAGGGTGGACATTACTGTAAAACATACATACACACACACACACACACACACACACATATATATATATATATATATATATATATATATATATATATTTATGTGTGTATATATATATATATATATATATATATATATATATATATATATACATATACACACATGTACACACACACACACACACACAAGTATACATATTTTTCCATACGTTATATTAGTATTTGAGGAGTGATGAAGAGTTTTTAGCTTGGCCCACTTTCTGAAATTTTACTAAATAGCCAAACATTTTGGAATCCCTTCTTGATTGTTCCCCAAAACTTTTTGCCCCGCCCCCAACTCTGCACAAATATTTACCTGCACATACACACACACACACACACACACAGATATATATATATATATATATATACATACATACATACATATATATATATAACTAGTATATCTTGATTCAAGCATGTTTGGTTGAATAATCTAGACATATGTCTATTTATTTTTATTTTAATCATCTCAAATTCACAGATCAATTTCTTAGTGCTGTGACAACACCAATAAAGAAAGATATCGTAGCTTTGGTCATTTGTTTTATTTTCCCAAGTACTTTCAATCTCATTCTAGATCATCTTCAGGGGTGAATTGCTAAGACAAAAATTTTATGTAATTGATAGTTGTAAAGTTTTTTGTTAATGCGCGTGAAATGTACACTGTTATAATTATGAACACATATGAACGCGCTCTGTTAAAGTCAGTTTAAAAATTAACATTGAAAATATTTAAGGGAGGTATCTTAATTTATATTTTTTATTATTAATGTTTTAAAATACTCAACCTGCATTTTAAAAAAAAGAAACTTACAAATCTTCCAAATAATAAAGATAAATTCATCTAAATACGAACTAACAAACCACCAAAAGGAATTACTCAGCCTTGAACCTAACCGTCATCTCTACAGGCAATACAACAGATTGGATAAAAAAACTGAAATTCAAATGTTATATTGAAGCATACAAAAACTTAACGAATAACAACTAATAAAAATAAAACCAAAAATTTATGACCTACTCAAAGCTGAAGCAATAAAAGACAGGCACGACAAAGGAAAAACTCTTCTAAGCTCCTAACCAAACAATTAAAAATTGCTGTCAAGGAGTGATATAACCATACTTATATAATTTAAAAAAAAAGCAGATAAAACTAATATCTATGTTGTATTAAATAAATCTGATTATAATTCAAAATTACAACAAATACTTGATGACCACACCAAATTTTAATAAGTCAGCAAAAATTCTAATAACCAACTGAAATTGAAAATCAACAAACTGATCACAGACAACAATGCAGAAGAAGACAACTTAAAACTTCCCAAAATAATTGATGTCTTTGGTGACTACAAACCAAGATACATGTATGGAAGTATAAAAATACATAAACCTGACTTCCCTCTCTGTCCTATAATATCTAAAATTCCCTCTCCAGTTTGTCAATTAACCAAAATAATAACATACTCATTACACACTACATATCTAATAAATACAGCATTAAATCAAGTAATCCAAATCTTAAAAACATAAAAACCTAATAATGAAATGATATCCTTGATCCGAGGTGGAAGTTGGAGTAAAGAAACAAAACAGATACTAGTTAAAATACTAGTTAAGATATAAAAATGTCTCTGGTAAATTGTATAGTGTAGCGTTCAAATGTATGGTGCACAAGGTGTGGAATGAGAGTGTGAAAAAGGAGTATGCTTAATCTGGGTGACTGCTTGTTGGCTATCGATTTGGGTTTTTCACAGCCTAATGGTTGGATGGGCAGTCAGTGGTGCTCTTGGGTAGCCTCTATAGCTAGCATGTGGGTGTGAAGTCTCTCACTCTCTCTCTGCTCTGTCTGGCTTCTCTTATAGCCTATATAAGGGAAATGTACAGATGTAGTTGTAGACATCTGTGGCAAGTGAGAGTTGTGTTGATAATGGCCAACACTCTTGTATATTTGTGTTTGTTTTAAAATTTGTTTTGAGTAGAATGTGGCATGTGTGTGACTTAGCTAGATGAAAATTGGTGTGCAGTTAGAGACATGTTTTCTAATAATTGTATAAATTTGGCTTTATTTGTTATCTCTAATGTGTAAATTGTGTTTTTCTGTTACAAATACTCCCTTATCAGACAAAATGTTGTGTTGAGAATTTTCTTGAAATAACATTACCAAGAAATTGTACAGAGAAGAGAAAAAAAATGGATTGTTTTGGTTACAGAGTATCGAAAGTGGTGTTGGATATAGAGTTAGTCAAATGAGTTATTAGGTTGGTGCAAAAATAATGACGTAATAATGTCGTTTTTTGACATATTTTTTAACGTCAAAAAATGACATTCTTACGTCATTATTTTTGTACCAACCTAATAATTCTAGAACATTTACTATTCAAAAGGAATTATTAAAATCATTCCTTCAAAATTGTTTCAAAAGTAGTGAGTTGTGTTTAAAACCACTGTCATTTGTAGGTAGCTTGCTGCAGGAGGTGATATAATGCTTTGGAAAATATTGCATTTATATCTGTTAACAGCTAAAAGTACCTGAGGGGGTTGAAATGCAAAAGGTTGGTTATCATATATATGTCTTTGTATTACATGAATTTGTTTGGCCAATGAATACATCAGCCTGATCTTGTCTTTTGGTATGATCTGTAACATCATCCATAGGTTGATCTGTGGTAAGAGTTTGTGGTTTTGTAGTTTGTTTTGGTGAATTGACATGGGCTGGCTTGATTCTGTCGATTTTTTTTTTTTTTTTTTTTTAAAGCATTTCACCCCAAGCAAGGTGAGAGACCCTTAGCACGCAAGGGGTTACAGAGAGTTGAAGCGAGAGCAAAGACTAGTGATAGAGGAAAGGACAAAGAGAAGGATTGATACACTGACTGTACGTCCATTTTGTTCGATGGTAAAATATTTCTCTACCTTATCAATCACTCCGAATGGGCCATCATATACTTGGTTGAAGTAGTTTTTTTTACACTGTCTCTTCTCACATAACCAAAATTCTTTGAGAAAAGATGTCTTCTTTGGCTATGGGAATTTGGTTGTAAGCTCAGATCAGATCTATTTTAGAGAATACTGTTTTCTATAGTAATGCTGAAGTAAAATCCTGTAGATGTATGATGGGATACCTATTTGGTGGTGTTATTCTGTTCAGAGTTTGGTAGTTTCCACAAGTTCTCCAGTCTGGGCTGTTTCTATCTGGCACCATGATGTGCAATGGTGATGCCCAAAGACAGATTATATTTAAATCCAGCATCCGCTGAAATTCCACCTTGGCAATTTTAAGTTTATCCAGTGATAACCATCATGGTGCTGCATGTACTGGTTGTCAAGTGGTGATTATCTGATGCACTGTGCAAAAATTGGTTGGAAGCACCCACAGGAAAAGAAAATGGGGAAAGGTAGTACGAGTTTAATAGGTTCACTAGGCAAAACAAATTCACACTTCTTGTCTTGATCTCCAATATGCCACTCACCATTCAAAATGTAAAATGAACCCCCTGTTAAAGGAGTGCACCATGTTTTTATGCATCTGACCCAGCCATCACTCAGCCTATGAATGTTCGGAACCAGCCAATAAAAATGGCTACAAGCAACACCGCCACTTCCATCAGCACAAAGTGCTGTCCGATTCACTGTCCGTCCAAAGCTCGTCAATTTGACGTCTCCAAACTCCCTTGTAAAACATACACAAGACGCTAGTCCTTTTAGGTCACTGAGGTAAGTCACCATAACATGCACCAAATTATGTTTTGAATTTTTATTCTGCATCACTGAGCTGGTTATATCTCTAAATTTCTTTATATTATTATTATTATTATTATTATATTTATTAAATGTGTATATGTATTTCTTAAAAAAACAAAAAATATACGATAATTTTGAATTTGAAATCTAGAATGCTGCATAATGTAGTAAAGCAAACAGTTGAAATGTTTTGAATTTGCAGAAATACATTTACACATTCACAAACAATTTAACCTCCTGAATATGGTCTCAGATGAGATTGAAAGTACTTGGGAAAATAAAGATTAATTGAAAGAAAATTTAGTTATTTTTCTTAATCAATTTTCTAAGGCTACCAAGAAATGAATCACTGAACTTGCAAGGATCACAACCAAAATAAATCAACATATGTCTAAATTATTTAACCAAACCTGTTTGAATGAAAATATGCACACACACACACACACACACATATATATATATATATATATTTGAGGAACGAAATTATCTTAAAAACCCAAAAAGTCCTGTCTGTGATACCAGGAATGACATTGTTACATTATCTTTGACACTCAGAGCCAAAGGAGAGGAGAAGGAAAAGGAGTAAGTAGAGAATATAAGGAGATATGAAAAGGAGAACTAACCATAACATTTGACACATACACACATGCACATTTGTGCACAAACACGTAACCACTAAAAGAGAAAAACATAACCTTGATACCAACCACTAGCGCATAAATTAAATTTTAACTTAGTATAAAAATAAAAATGAGAAACTCCACAGTCAATTATTGATACTTTCTGACAAGTGGACAATATGATTACAAAAAGATTTGTCTACGAATCTCCATAGTCATAGTGGTGAATATAACATCAGTCATCTAAGTAACAAATTTTATTTGTATTAATCCTCTCTGTCTCTCTCTATCTATCTATCTATCTATCTAATTGTTATGCATTATTGATATAGACACAAATATTTAAGTAAATGCTCTGTTTACAATAAACAGTATTTTACAGCATTTACCAGCCTGAATGTCTGAG
Organism: Acanthosepion pharaonis; assembly: GCA_903632075.3. Classification (NCBI taxonomy): domain Eukaryota; kingdom Metazoa; phylum Mollusca; class Cephalopoda; order Sepiida; family Sepiidae; genus Acanthosepion; species Acanthosepion pharaonis. Next base: position 1,278,250 of record CAHIKZ030000462.1, read on the forward strand.
AAATTTCATAGAAAATATGCATCCTCTAACAGGAATTGAACCCGTATCCTACACAGAACCATCATATAGCCTAACACGTTATACCATTTAGTTACAAAGGAAGTGTCTTGTTAAGAAGGTCCAATTACTACTTTTAAACTACAAATTTACCATGATTTCGCTTGAATGTTCATATCTGCTGAAATCATATCTTAACATAAATAAATGACATCATATATTATGAAATGATTTAAGTCCAACAATTATTTTAATATATTTTATTGTTATTCATTATTTATATAGACACAAATATTTAAGTAAATTGTTTACATTATCCATTTACTCAAGCTCACTGAGTAGATTATGTTTTCCTCTGACCCTCTTGCCTGCAATTTGTCCTGTGAGTATCAAATTTTCCAAGCCCTCTTTCATCATTATGTGCCATAGAAACTGTCTCTTTCTGATGTTAAGTATAAGTTTCCTTTTTGTTTCCATTTTCTCTAAAACTTTGTCGCTGCTCACATATTTGATCCATGGTATCCTTGGTGTTCTTCTGTAGAAAGCATATCTTAAAACTATGTTTTTATCATTCTCATATATATATATATATATATATATATATATATATATATATATATGTGTATGTGTGTGTTCATTTGTACAATTACTGTGACCCATGTTAAAATTTGTGTGATAACATTGGTAGAATTAACAGCTGCTTGCAATAAAATGAGTCATTGAAATAACAAATCAGTTCATTAGACAAATTGTTTTGTACAAGGCAAACAAAGTGAAATGTAAAGAGTTAATTGTGGGATCTAGAAAAAGTTAATAAAGGGACTTAACTCTGCCTGATTTCAAGGCTATGAATTCTTCATGTTTCCATTATGTTGAACACATTTCAACACAGACAGCAGTACTTGTACATTTTTTTTACAAGAAATATATTTGACCTAATGAAGAGAAATGAAAAAGGGAACATTTATCAAACAAAAGGATAATTCTGAGCCCAGCCATAACGGGAATGACTTGGAGCAATGAACACTACAATCTTAACCCCTTCTAGTTCAGGGTCAGTTGCTATCTATCCTTCATATTCTCATAATTTCCACTTCCATCTGCCTTTCTTTATGGTCTCATATCCCACATCGCATTCAGTATCTGTCGACCATGAATCAGTGAATGTTAGTAAAAAAAAAAAGATTAAGATAGATATAAACATAAAAAGATAGATATGAACATAAAAAGATTGATAGATATGAACATAAAAAGATGGATAGGTATCAACATAAAAAGATAGATGGATAGATATGAAGATAAAAAGATAGATGGATAAATATAAACGTAAAAAGATAGATATAAACATAAAAAGATACATATGTACACAAAAAGATAGATGGATAGATGTGAACATACAAAGATAGATATGAATGATAAGATAAAGAATAAATAGGGACAATTTATCAATCTGACATGTTTCACTTTCATTAAAGCTTCATCACAGAATAAGATAGGGAGAAAAACAAAAAGAAATTCTGATATTTTTATTTTGGTTTTGTTGGATTTTAATTGATTAACATGTTTCATGTGCATTCGATTTTTTAAACATGTTATAATTTGTGGAGAGTTCCAAATTCAATGAGAAATGACACGTCTATCCAAAGTTCCAAGAAATGAATGGATTCCAAGCCTACCTGAAAAACTGTAAATATTGTTTTATGTGTGTAAGTTTATAATAATTCTAGTTTGTGTATGTGAAATTCAGATGATAATATACATTTGTAAGTGTGTGTTTGTGTGCATGTGTATCAATTAGACATTATGTTTGTTGGTTTTTCGTATATTGATTTTGGAATGTTTTTACGTACATACTGTTTGTTCTAGATAAACATAAGTTAGATTCTTTAAGAAAGGATTCAGTAAAAGTTGGCAATGGTTATAGTGGGTAATATTGTTATTTGTAGGCTCTCAAAGTACACTCTTCATAAAGAATTATGTTCTTTTTTAATTAGGGTGGCATTAGTTATGAATATAACAAGATAAATAGATAGAGATGAACATAACAAGATAGATATGAACATAACAAGAGAGATAGGTAGATAGATATGATGATAACAAGATAGATATGAACATAACAAGAGAGATAAGTAGATAGATATGATGATAACAAGATAGATAGTTATGAACATAACAAGAGAGATAGGTAGATAGATATGAACATAACTAAATAGATATGAACATAACAAGATAGAAAGATAGATATAAACATAACACGATAGGGAAATAGATATAAACATAACACGATAGTGAGCTAGATATAAACATAACAAGATAGAGAGATAGATATAAACATAACAAGATAGGGAGATAGATATGAACATAACGAGATAGGTAGATAGATATGAACATAATGAGATAGGTAGATAGATATGAACATAACAAGATAGATATGAACATAACAAGATAGAGAGATAGATATGAACATAACAAGATAAGTAGATAGATATAAACATAAGAAGATAGGTAGATAGATATGAATATAACAAGATAGATATAAACATAAGAAGATAGAGAGATAGATATAAACATAACTAGAGATAGGTAGATAGATATGAACTTAACGTAAGAGAAATAGATAGACATAAACATAAAAAGATATGCGTTTTGCCTGGTAAAAACATTTTCCACAGCTTTCTTCTTTGTTTTATTTTCAATGCCACCTTGAAATTGACAATGCAAGTTGTAGTCTTCAGTAACTCTTTGGCCCTTCTTCATCAAAATACCTATTTTATCCTCTCCTCCACAAAAAGTGGCCTCAATCTTTTCCCGCTGATTTTTGGATATTAAATTTCTTCACCCGTGGAGAACCTGAGGGATGCCTTTGCTTGAGTTGTTGTTTGGTCCTCAGATCATAGATGTATAACCATGTTTTATCAACAGTGTCAAATCATTCTAAAGAATTATCTTCAGATCTCTAAAAACAATGCAAAAGCAACTTGGAGGTGTCCCCTCAATATCATTTCTGGCTGACTTTCAAATATTTTGGCACCCGCTTGGCTGACAGTCTCTGTATTTGGAACTACTCATAAATTACGAACCCAACATATTCCCTGGATATCTCTAGTGTCTGAGCAATACTTATGACTGAGGTTTGTCAACAAGCCAAAATTAAGTCATGAACCTGATCAAAGATTTCAAGAGCTGACACTTTGGAAGGTCTCCCACAACATGCTGCATCTTGATTCTTAGAATCTCTAGGCTGAAAGTTGGCGCACAAATTCTTCATAAAAGATGCTTGTCTCCCAATATTTGTATCTGACACTCATAGATTTCTTATGAAGTTTTCTTCTGCAGGAACGGTAAATTCATAACAGCCTAGAGATCAACACTTGAAAAATTCAACACTTTCTGTCGACATGGTTCAGTTAGCGATCTGGAACAAATTCAAAAATAAGGTTCTAATAAATTGTCAAATTATAATGGCTGGCTGCTTGCATCTGATTATACCTATCTTTTTGAAGAGGGCTGCTCAAGCTCATATGTGTTTTGTTCAACATCCACAGAACCCACCTGTACTTTTACTGCAACTATAAGGAATCAACCTTTGCTAGTCACAACCTTGGTAGCAATGACTGCAAAAATACCCTCTCGCCAAATTTATAGACAAATCATGCAGATGCATTCTGGGATTTCTTCCTAGTCAATAAGATAGACTCTATTCTTGTTCTTTCTTTTCTTGAAGTCAGAACACTACCATCACTTGTCTGTATGCCTTTTTTGAGTTAACACCATTCTTACTTTGTGAACTGTTATGGTCCGGTTCCTTGTACCACGGTGATAGTCCAAGAGAGAACCAATAAAGAACTCGAACACAGGAATGGAATAACACAGATATATTACAAACAGGAATATATACAGAGAAGTAGAAGTGTTAGTATGAACAATCAGGTTTAGTAGAGAGAACAGTATAGTCTCGACCAGTATCACTATTCCAATGTCTTGCAGTAATTGTCTGAACGCGACTCCTTTTCGGACTGCCTCTGACTCGACTCTTGACTCGACTTGAACTACTGACGATATTCAGTCACCCCCCCCACGAGGGTGTCATGTGGCACAAGGCCTTTTTTTTTAACGTGGGCATTCCCAAGCCATTAGGCTCTCCCAAAAATAGCTTGGGTTTGAACCGTAGGAAGAGAGTTTAAACGGGTTCAGTTGAACTACTGACAATTTCACTCCACGAAGGCATAAGGCCTTTTAACGTGGGCTGCCCTTAGGCCCGCTAAAAAATAGCCCATTTGAAACCTTTACAAACGGGTTAGCCTCCTTGGTAGTAGCTTCGGGTTCCTCCCGCCCGTGGGAAGAGAGTTGAACGAACAGTCAGTTCAGAGTTGAACGACTGACAATATTCAGTCACCCCCACGAGGGTGTCGTGGCACAAGGCCTTTTAGCGTGGGAATTTCAGCCATGAGCCAAGGCCTAACCCATTTGAACCGTATCGCCCGGTTCTGGGGGTCAAGGGGCATAGGGAAGAGAGTTCAGTCAGTTCAGAGGCCTGACAATATTTCAACGAGGGTGTCATGTGGCACCTTTTTAGCGTGGGCATTCGAGCCATTAGGCTCGGCTAAAATAGCCCATTTGAACCCTTACAAACGGGTTCAGGGGAACTACTGACAATATTTACCCCCGAGGGGAGACTCCGCCCATTAGGCTCGTAGCCTCTGTCTGAACGGGTTCGGGTTCCTCCGAACAGTAGGAAGAGAGTTGAAAACAGTCAGTTCAGAGTTGAACTACTGACTCCCTGCCTACTCCTGAGGTGCAGTATTTATTAAGTATGGAATAGTCCATTATTATTATTATGGGTAAGATCCCATAACATGAACCTTTAGCATTATTACTATTGATTTGCCTATTTGCATATATTTTGCTTGTTTTCTATTATTTTTGCCTTGTTCTTTTCCTCCCTTTTCTTATTGTTTATTGGAAACTTTGTCAGTTGTGTTATTTTGGGAATTTCTAGCAATTACATTTAACCATGGCTAATTACTCTATGTCCTTAGAGTTTCTGGGAGAGAGCGCATAATCAGGCATGATCAACAGTTTGTGCTACGTGCTGGGGTCACCTCTCCAGGCCAATAACATCAAGAAGTTACCTTCCTGAAAAAGTGATCATGGTGAAATTCAAATCTGAGTCTCCTGGTTGGAAAGCGAATATTCTAACTACTCAATCATGTGCATTAATACAGTTACGTGGTGACAGAATAGTGTTCAGATTTGAACTGTGTCCGTTTATGAACTTTTCAGCACCCCCTTGTAACCTGGACTTTATATTTTTATCCATTGTTTTAGATATCTTTTTTTTCATCATTTCACTTGAAGTAAGGTGATAAAGCCTCAAAGACACAAGAGACGATTGAGAGTGAAAGTTTACAGTGAAAACAGTAAAAGAAAAGGTTCCAAGGAGACAGAAGATGGCAATTGATGTTACATTTAAGTTTTTGAAGATCATAGTTGACAGGAAAGCAAGAAGCCGGAAGAGGTTTCCACAAATGAAAATTGCAGAAGAAGAAAATATTAGCATAGAACTTACAATTACATCTAGCCATTTCAACTGTAAAATGATGAGACCTATCTGCCAATCTAGTATTGCACTTAAATTTGCAATCTATATAGCCTATGTAGCTGCCAGTTTTTTGATCATCACACACAGCAACACCTTTGTTTGTGGATTACTTACCAGGTGTTTCATGCTCAGTAAAGATATACAAAACGTCAAAATCCTGCATTTTTTTTGTAAGTAGTGATCATGTTTTTTTTTGTACACATACAAAGTACAAAACATTATTTTTATGTGAAATCTTAACTTAACCACTTAAAAATCCATATGAGCATTACATGACTAGCATTATTACATGTATCTGTATGTACACAAAATTTATTAAATTTTATATAAAACTAATTTCAGGGTATATGTTATTTGTATAAAACTACCTTCAGGGTATATGTATAAGTTGTATTATGAAATGTAAAGGGATATATGTTTATGTTTGTGTTCCATTCTCGAGCTGCCCCATTTTACATATGCTGTATACAAATTAAATAGCCTCTATTTCAAAATCAAAAAAATCTGAAAACCAAAGCACTCCTGGTCCCAAGAATTTTGAAACACAAGCCCAAGAAGGCACAGTGAGTTGCTCTTCTGTTCAAATTTTCATATATATACTTCTCCAGATTCTGTTAATATTCATAAAGATAGATTATATAAGACTTCCTTCTTTCTCACCAAATGTTAGAATTTTATAAATTCATAATAAACGCACAAATAGAAACTGGTTTTGTATTGAACCAAACAGGGAAGATGGATGAAGTTCCAGAGACATTTGATGTACCATGCAACAATTTTAATAAAATATTTCCTGATGAAAATGAAACTTGATGGGTGACTTACATATGCTCATGATTTAGAGTCTAAGCCTTACAAGAGTGCCTCCTTAGGTACATGTTTGTTTTTTGTTTTTTTGATTTTTTTAACACTTACAGAGCTAACCTTTGGCTTACTGAGCAGACCTTATTTATGCTTTCTACAATTGAGTGATTGATTTATTTTTTATGGCTTATCAACCGTTTGCAAGTTATTTAAAGCCGGAACATATTTTTTAATCATAATAATAGCTGGGGGAAGAAGAAGTAGATTCATATCTTTTCAAAGGTATTTGCATGTAAGTGAATATAACAAACCCAACCAGAATTCAAACTCAGCTCTCTGATTTTGCATTCTGAACCATTATCATTATACCATCCATACATCCAAGCTTACAGCTGCTGGTATTCCCGAGAGGTCTCCCATATATGTATTGAGGCTTGATGTTGCTTAACTTAGGTGATCAGATGAGAACCAGTATTTCAATATGATATGGTTGTAAACCTATAGTTTCTAAGAGATTATGTTTAATGTGGTGGGATCAATCGATCGCTATCTACTGTCCTCCTGATTACACTTCTTTTGTTCTTGCTCCTTAGTAATGTTTCTGTTTTCTAATTCTTTCACACCCAGTAACCCCTTGTGACTTAGTGGCTTTACTACCTTGCTTAGGGTGAACTCAATTAAAAAAAAAATCCTTTCAATGGTGCCACACCCTGGGATTTTTACTCCCAGATCAAGTAGTTACCTCTTTGACAAATCAACCTTGATAATATTCAAACCTCGGCCCTCATTGTTAGAATGAGAATATTGGAATGTTCTAACCACATTGATCATGCTCCCGTAGGAAGGTATTATATGCCTAAAATATAGTAAATAGTTGTGTGTGCATGTGTTGGGATCAACTGTTGAACAGAGCTTGTATGCTGAAACTTTCAATCACAATGGCTTGTGAGTTCATGTTGGCATAATTATTGATGGCTTATAAACAATTTTGTTGACTCAATTTCACTCACAAAGTATGGATCAGCATCTGGGATGGTTTTCAAGTTTGATATCTTGTTAATTTTAATACCTTCAAAACTGCCTTCTATTAATCATCTGAAAGATCCCTCTCTGCCTTCCATCAGTAGCTGACATGAGATAGAAAGACTATATTGTATCCATAGCGAGATCAGCTGCTAAGAAAGTTGATTCACTGTGTCATGCTAGACAAATTTTTTCTCTCCAGAATCTATTTGTAAGTCTACTATTCATCCATGCTTAGAATATTGCTGCCAAATATGGTCCAGTGCTCCTTCTATTTATTGAGCGATTCTTGATAAAATCCAAAGAATTAGCAATATTATTGCTCCTGATCTGGCTGCTCATCTTCAGTCACTTTCCCACCACTGTAAGGTTGCCACCCTGTGTCATTTCTATAAGTATTTCATGGTAATTGATTGGATGATTTCTTTGCTATGGTACCTAGACTTTTTGAATTTAAGTGCAATACTAGACAGGCATTGAGATCTCATCAATTTACAGTTGTGTTGGCTAGATGTAACCATAAATTCTATGCTAGCAGTTTCTTTTCTTGCACTTCTAGGTTATGGAGCTCCCTTTTGGTTCCATGCTTCTCAGTCAAATTTAATCTTCAGAAATTTAAATGCAATGTCAATCACTATCTACTGTCCTCCTGATTACTCTTCTTTTGTTCTTGCTCCTTAGTAATGCTTCTGTTTTCTAATTCTTCTACACCTAATAACCCCTTGTGATTTAGTGGCTTTACTGCCTTGCTTAGGGTGAATTAAAAAAAAAAAATCCTTTCAATGGTGCCACACCCTGAGATTGTTACCTCTTCGACAAATCAACCTTGATAAGATTTAAACCTCGGCCTCATGGTTGGAATGAGAATATTGGAATGTTCAAACCACATTGGTCATGCACCTGTAGGAAGGTATTATATGCCTAAAATATAGTAAATAGTTGTGTGCACATGTTCCAGGCCAGCGCAAGGATTTTGAGCAGGAGAACCGAAGTGGAAAGATTATTGGTAAACATTAGCAGAGTCAATACTTTAAGTTATAAACAGACATTGGTCATGTTTATTCTTGAGTCTGTCAGTAAACATTGGCCTGGTTTATATGATAGTTTGTTGGTAAACATTAGCAAGATCATTAGTTTAGGATTTAAGCAGACAGTAGTCATTTTTATTTTTGAATCTGTCAGTAAACATTAGCTGTGTTTATATTTGAGTTTATAGGTAGACATTGGGCAGATTTATATTTGAGTCACTTGGTAGATACTGATTACATTTACATTTGTGTCTATAGACAATATATGCCAATGTTTTGAACAAATTGAAAGTGAAATATCTGATGTTAGACAAAACTCAGACATACAGGACAGAAAATAGATAAAATGAAAGTTGCAAGCAAGACTTGAACCTGTTTTATTCAATTGAGCCTAGTAATGTGCATCTGAAATTTAAAGCATTTAAATAAAAAAAAAAAAGAAATATTATTTTCTCGGGTTTTAGCTATTTTTTTTCTAAAAAATATTTTTTTCTGTGATATTTTCATTATTGCAAGGGGGTGCTGATAAGTTTTCAGCTTTGCCAAGTTTTCAAAATCTTTTGTTTTGGTGGAGAAAGGGCTTGTTGGTCAGACCAAAGATATTCCAGAACTTTTCCATACAATGTTTTTTGATAGATTTGGCTCCATCTTATTGGCTTTACCCCCTCTGGCTCTATACACTCTTCATTATTACTATTATTTTTTTACTAATTTTATTCCATTTTATTAATGTTGCTTTTTACCCCAACAACACTCTTTATTATTGCCTAGTTTTATTTCATTTTATTAATGTTCTA
>CAHIKZ030000462.1:1292500-1295000 GCA_903632075.3 Acanthosepion pharaonis
CCCTATATCTGACAACAGGACTCTGCACCATGCCACACAAGCAGAACCCAGTCATGGCTGTCAGACAATTTCTGTGACCACATCAACCCTTACATCTAGGCACCTAACTCCCCAGACTGCACCTCTTGATTATTATGGTTAGGGTGCAGTTAAGTGCGAGACTAACAAAGTCCTTGTAACACCAAAGATGAACTGAAGGCAAGGATTATGGCAGCATTAATCAACTTAAACAAGGGGAAAATCAAGAAGACATTCTGAATTCGTCTGGAGGCTGTGGTTGAAGCCAATGGTGATTTTATTGAATAAATTTACTCTTTAGTATTTCAAGATAATTTTGTGTCATTTTGGCAAATATCTCTTTTAAAATGAGATATCACTGTTATTTCCATTTTTGCATAATTTACAGATGACAATTTATCCATTGCAGCCTGTATATATATATATATATATATAAACTGAATGTTATATATGTGTAAATATATATATATATATATATGTGTTATATATGTGTAAATATATATATATATATATGTGTTATATATGTATATATATATATATATATATATATAATATAAACTGAGTGTTATATATGTGTAAACACATACATCTTGGGAAAGATGTATTCATTTATCTGTATTCTGTATCATTATCATTATTTTCCTTTACAAAATATTTAATTAGAGTAATAAAACAAATCACAATAGCTGTCCCTTGTGCAACCACTCTCCCGTAATTAGCTTTCCTACCTAAAGAGTAGCATAAAATGGCTGTTACCTTCATAGTCAGCCTTGACAGTGGAGAAAACAAAATAATATATCTATATATAAATGACCATAATTTTGTGAGTGTTTTCGCATATATACACAGATTTTAGGTGAGAAACACACGCATACACATGTGTGACGTAGAAAGATAGAAATTATTGATTTGCCTGGTTTTTCCTGTGTTCAACGCAGTGCTTGTGCTGCATTTTTTTTTTTTACTTTGCGTCGTGTATAGCTAGATTCAGTGCTGTTTGCGTTCTGTATGTTCATATGCTTCAATACATGTTGTGTCTCTCCAGAGCTTTGGCAAGCAGTGTGTGTGGCATACGCAAAACTCCAGGAATGTGTGCAACAAAGACATGAATGGCTCGCCTACTCTATACACATATACACACGTACTCAGAGAGCATCAACAACAATAATAAAAATAATCTGGTATCTCTTTATTTCTTGGTATTCATTTTTTTTTAAAAGACAAATAAATTACAGAAAAGGAAAAAAAATAAAATAAAATGAAGGAAATGGGGAAGCAAAAATGTAAATAGCAAAGTATTTTTATCTTTTTTGTCGAGGTTCTGAAGGAGATTCTTTCATTCATTTTTTCTTTTTTCATTCTTTTATCCTTTCTCTTTTTTCTTTTCTTTTCTTGTCTGATTTAATGCTTTCCTTTTTCATAAATGATTTCATTCTAACAGCTTTTCTTTTTCATTCTTTCATACATTTTTTATTTTCATACTTTTTCTTTTCATTCTTTCATGTTCTTTCATTCTTTTTTTTCTTTCATTTTTTTTCATTTTTCATACTTTTCTTTTCATCTTTTTATTCCAATTCTTTTTTTCATGTTTTTCTCTCGTTCTATTTTCTCTCTTTCATTCTTTTTCAATTTTTATACTTTTACTCTTTATTCTTTTATCCTATTCATTCTTTCTTATATTCCTTTTCATTTATTTCAATTTTTTTATTTCTTTTCATTCTTTATTTATTCATTCTTTCATTCTTTTTTCATTTTTTTTCTTTCATTTTATATTCCTATTCATTCTTTCATTCTTTTTCATTTTTATATTTCTTTTCATTCTTATATTCCTATTCATTCTTTCATTCTTTTTCATTTTTATATTTCTTTTCATTCTTATATTCCTATTCATTCTTTCATTCTTTTTCTTTTCTTTCACTTTTTCTTTTTATTCTTTTTTCCCTATTCATTCTTTCGTGCTTTCATTCTTTTTCTTTTCTTTTATTCCATCTCCTTTCTTTCATTCTTTTTCATCTTTCATTTACATTCATTTTCAATCTTTTATGCAGTTTATTTTCATTCTTTTACTCCTGTTCATTGTCTTATTTCCTTTTTCATTCTTTTTCATTCTTTTTTTTAATATTTCACTCTTTGTCTTTCTAATTATTTTTCTTTTCAGTCTTTAATCTTTTTATGTTTCATTTTTTCATAGTTTCATGCATTTTTCTTTTCATTCCTTTTTATTTTCATTCTTCCATTCTTTTTTATTCTTTCATTTCATTTTTATTCATTCCTTTCTTTCATTTCTCATTCTTGTTTTTTTCATTCTTTCATTTTTTCCTTTCTATTCTCATTCTTACATTTTCATTTTTATTTTTTCATACACTCATTCATTTTCATTTCTTTGTGCTTTTATTCTTCACTTTTCTTTCTTTCATTGTATTTCATAAGTTCATATTTTTATTCTCATTCATTCACATGTTTACTCATTTCATTTTCCTCC